>BGPR01000071.1:907908-957352 GCA_013235015.1 Araneus ventricosus
ACGTTTTTTGCACCGATGTAGAGGTTTAGTGGGCTGGACACACGGGAACATGCCACACATAGTTACCAACGGAAAAAATATGATTTTTCCAAATGTACGCTTGCCCCCTTGAGTGTCTGACCCTGAGCCTGGCAAATGCTAATTTTAAAGGAAATTGTTACCTTTTGAACTGGGATGGTTAATCCTTCGGTATTATCGGAATGCTTAGAATTTAGCACCCTCACCTCTCGCTATGCCAGTCATATCAGTAGCTAGTACGACTTTTGGTCCTAAGTGTGTAATTTGAAACCGTGTGCCATTGCGCAGTCTCGGTACATCGAGGTTATTTATGAATAGTTCTGGCACACCGAATTTTAATCTCAGCTTGTCGGAAGGTATCTCTGACAATTCTATGGGGTTGAAGAACTCTACAGGATATGATTTTACTTGTTATTGCCCATTACCGTATCTACAGATAGATATTCTGTAATACATCCCTCCATTTGTGAAGCATTTTTTTTTTATTTATCTGACCTAAACTTTCATTACTCAATAGATCTGATGCAAGGAAGGTTTAAAATTGGGCCGGGTAAAGGTTTCTAAACAACTCTGGCTAAGCCAGTTTTCTAAATATCCTCACAAAGCATGGTTTCGAATTCCCAAACACAATATTCCGAACTTTTATAAAGTAATATATAAAACCAAATTCTATCGTTAAAAAATTTAGAAGCATTAGATTATAGGAACAAAAACTGAGCGTTTCCTTTTTAGACAACCAATAAATAATAATAAAAATAGAAAAAAACGTGAAATTATGAAATTAAATAAAATACTAAAAGAAACTATATTATTACAAAAATCGTCCTGCGGGTGCACGGTGAAGACAGCCCAACAAACAGGATAATGAAAAATGCCGCTTTATTCACGAATAGTCAGGAAAGATGAAACACAGGTAACAGGAAAACACAGCACTTCCACATATTAGCAACACAAGCAAACAGCAAGTCAGTAATGATAACATTAATAGCACGAACAATAGCGTTCAGCGTCTAGCAGCTGACCATCTCACAATGCGAACAAGACTCCAAATCGATTCATCTCCGCATTAGGATTCTACGGTATTTATAGTTCTTCCCACAGAGAATGACGTCACATGGAATCATCTAGTACACCGCCACCAATTTTCTCAATATCTCCGCTCCTAATCGAGATATTGAGAAAATTAGCGCATTTTCGGGAATCTTCGATTTGTCGCTAAGTCACAAAAATGGTCGCCAAGGCCAGGGGTAAGGGCCTGGCCGCCGAGGGCATTCCATACATACCCCTGTAAAACCATCTTAACAACCATAAGACTAGCAAGGTAGAGAAATGACATTATATTTTTGTAGCAATATTTAACCCCACCCAGCAGTTGACGGTTAGAGGCCCTTGCCTCGTGCTCAAACTCTACTCGACGTACATGCTATGCCGACGGCGAATTTACGACTTGCGTTGGGCGTTGGGTGAGAACTTCAAAACAATTTTCCACCTGTGGCGTCAAATGTCAAAATCCGGTTCCGCACAACACGGATTTGTATCTCTATCATTTTCCTATTTTCAGAATTAATTTTGAATAATTCAATAACGGATTAAATAAATTATTTAGTTCCAACACTTTTGTCTTGAAGAACTTCATCTTAGTTTAAGTTTTAGGTAATTTTGTTTTCTGAGTTCAACCTTTTAAGTGACATTTCTTAAATTTCAGTTAAGTGATTAAGGTTTTAAATTAATTTATTTTAATTTTAAATTAAGATCAATGTTAAGTATTTTCCAAAATTCCCTATATACACTTGTATGTATTTACACATCTTTTGTTGAAAAATAAATTTTAAAGAATCGTCAAGTCAAGTGCTCAATCAATCGTTTAAATTTCACCCAAAACTAATATCGAATTAAATTACATTTATTCAGACTGACAGGTGAAAATTTTAAATACTCTGAATCAAAAAATAATTACGACAGACAATAATTTCCTTTGATTTATTGATAATATTTTTTTTAAGAAAATGACTGATAATATTCTTATTGTTATCTTTATCGAGTTGCAAACTTCTCAGAATGATTGATGATTTTAAGCATTAAATTATTCCATTGTTTTAATATTTCCGGTTCCATTTTGTTGTAAGTTATTGAAATAAAACGTGAATGGGAAACAAAAGCAGTTAATCATTTACTGAGAACCATGAAACATCACAAATATATTGTTTAGAGCGTACAGAATTACAAACAGTGCATCTATCTTGAATATACTTCCTTGAGAGTTCTAGATATTGACGTAGAAAAAATTGTAACATCGGTCTCACATATTCAAAGTAAGGAGCAAACGGCAACATCCTTTTTAATTTACAAATACACAGTATGGTTCTGTAATGATTAATATGGAAGTATAGAAGTTTCCACTCTTAAGGTACATAGCAGCTTAATCTTTAATCTATACCAATATACTCATTCTTATAATATTGTTACAAAAATGTAGTGTCGCTTTCCTGTCTTGCTACTCTTATAGTTGGGAAAAGAGTTTTACAGGGGGAACGTACGGAATGGCTTCGACGGCAACGCCGCGAACCCCTGACCTTGGAGACAAATCGAAAGTTCCCGAAAATGCGATAATTTTCTAGATATCTCTAATATGAGAGGCGATATGCAGAATGTACTAGATAATTCCATGTGACGTCACGACCAGCCGAGTAAGGGTATATAAATGGAGGCAACTGAAAGGAGGGAATGACTTTGGAGTTTCGTCTGCAGTGCGAGCTGGAAAACCGGTGAGCTGAGCGCTATTGAAAGTGCTGTTACTCTCATTATTAGTGATTTGCTAACTGTTTGTGTTGCTAAATACGAAAGTGCTGTTACTGTAATTACTTGTAAGTTGTTGTCAGTTTGCGGTGCTAATCTATATAAGAGCTATTGTTCCTGTTACCTGTGCTTGTCCTCCTGAATATTCGTGAATAAAGTGTCATTCTCAATTATCCTGCTTGTTAGACTGTTTTCACCATACACCCACAGGGCAATTTTTGTAACAATATAGAAATATAGAAGTTTCCACTCTGACGATACATAGCAGATTAATCTTTAATATATACTAATATGCCCATTCTTTTAATATAGAAATATAGAAGTTTCCACTCTGAAAATAAAAAGCAACTTAATCTTTTATCTATACAAATAAACTCATTCTTATAATATAGAAGTTTCCACTCTGAAGATTCATAGCGGTTTAACCTTTAATCTATACCATTATACCCATTCTTATTTTAAAAATTTGCAAAATCAAAGAATTCACTACCTGGAAATGTAAATCTATATAAAAACATTTCTTTTTACGAAAAAATGCCAAATGGTTCATCTATCATTTCAATATGTATCACCATAAAATAAATCAAGGAACATCCCAAAGGAAAAAGTTTTATTTGAAAAAAAAAAAAACTACTTTCGTATTATTTCTAATAAAAGCTGAATAGATAAACAAGCTGTTTCGTGCATGTTCGTTGTGTTTGAAGCTGAAATCAATTCTTGCGACGTCACTATCACATTATAATCGTAGCTGTTAGGTCATTTGAAGAAATTTCATCAACGAAGGAATGCTGCAAAATCAAACATGTCGATGGGCCTTGCACTCTGTTACATACTGTCTTTAAATACATTTTCTAATATTTTCTAATAATTCTCTATGGTGATACATATTGAAATAAAGAAAATGCAATAGCATGAACACATGAAAGGAAGTTCTCAGCGTTCAAGCAAAAGTTACTAAGTCCAATACTATAATCTTGAGATATAGTTAATTTAAATAAATTTTGAGTCACTATGAAAAATTATTTTACAGATTTCTAGCTCCATTGGTTGGTTTTCTAATGTTTAGCTAACTGATTTATATCACGAAATAATTAATTGTAAATTCTAATCGATTGCAGATAGTCCCTCAATTTTTTTTCGGGATAAAATCATAAAACAAGTATTTCGTATTAATATGTCATTTAATTATCAATCTCTTTAATACAATATTTGCACAGAGTAGTATAATGATTACAGAATAGATAAATCACAAGTTTATCGCATGTAGCAAGGGTCTGTGGTAGCTTGTGATTTATCTATTCTGTAACCATTATACCACTCTGTGTAAATATTGTATATAAGAGATTGATAATTAAATTACATATCAATACGAAATACTTGTTTTATGATTTTATCCCGACATTTTCACGAAAAATCTACGGTGCGGACACGAACTGTGCCTTTCTTATATTTTTTTACTTAGTTGGTTTTGCTTGAATGAGGACGATTTATTAACGAAAATTGATCACCAATAATAAACGTTTAAAAATGAAAATGAAAAAAATTAACTAATCGACGTCAGCATTAATATATGGTGGCTTTTAGTAATTGATATAAAATTCAAATACCCACGGAGCATATTTCAAATCTATTTTTCTTGCATTTCATATTTTTCATTTCTCTTTTTCAATTTCTTTTATAGGAAGTATAAAAGAAATGTTTTAGTAGTCAAGAAATTCGGACTGGAGATTTTGGTGGATGCTCACGTTTAAAACATTCCTTAGTCCGAAAAACAGATTTTTCGGCATTAGGTCTGTCTGTGAACTCGATGACTCAAAAACAGAACAATCTAGACGAATGAAATTTAGTATGTAGTCTCGCCACCAAATTTTTAGATTTGTATCAAAGTTTGGATAAATATCTGTTTGCCAGCACCTGAACATGATAATTCGGATACAATGCAAGCTAGATGGCTGAAATCTGCATATGGTTGTATCACTAGATTACAGATTTGTCTTAGAAGTTGGACGAAATCCGTCAATGAAAAATATATCTGTTTGTCCGTTTTTGTGTATGCGAACGCTATAACTCAAAAAAAAAAAAAAAAATGGGACAATTTAAATGGATGGACTTTAGTATGTGATCTTCATACTCAATTTTATATTCATCTTAAATTTCAAATTTTTCATCAATCTTTAACTCATTCATTCAAAGAGCTCCAAAATGCATTTTCAATTATCTTCACAGTGCGATCAGTGCGACGAAACTAAACGTAAAACGCGTCATGCTAGGGCCGGATTTATACATTTCTACGCCCTATGAAAAGTAGCCTCACAAACATATAAATCTAAGAAAAGGCGTGAGTTCCCATTTACACAGATGTGCCTTTGGTCACCAAATTACATGACTCTTTGCTCCTCCCGAGTAATAGTTTCAGTAGCCCTTAAGATTTTTGTTTTTAACTTTAGTTGATGGACGAAATAGCTCGTTAAGGTACTGGTCAATCAGTTTTATGACAGTAAAATTCAACACTGTGGTCTCGTTTAAAGCACATAACTTGTTACGGTACTGGTCAATCAGTTTTATGACAGTATATGATCTTTTCAAAATCACACTGAAAAATACGTAAGACCATGGCCTAGGTTGGCCTTATGGAAAATATGGCCCTGAGTCATGCTGTTAAAGTATACGAGAAAGTCGAGAAAGTCGCATTTTCCTTGTTTTTATTTCATTTTTATTTTGCATATCAAATAAAAGTAAAGTTTCAAATAATTGACACGATTTCTCTTACCGGGTTGTAAGGTTTATTATAAATAAATCTATAAATAAAATTATTTTTCTCTTTAAAAATCAAAATTAAAAAATTCTTAATAAGCATTTGACTCTTTTCTCGGTCATTTCAAAAAGACGAAGAATAAAAATAATATTTCTGCTTTTGAAATACACACATAATAAAATGATTTACAGTTCGCAGACCGCAATTACGACTAGCGCAGTCGCATTTATTCAAGAAATAATTACACTCGAGTCTGCAATAAAAGCCTTCTTATGAAAAAAAGGACCACCCATCTTCGAATTCATAACTCCCATTCCTTCTAATGCCTTATTCTGAAACAAAACTACAGGGATACGAGGAGGTTGCCCCCTAGAGAACATCACTGACACCTTACAAATTCTCAACGTCCCTCCTACCAAATCAACGAAAACCGATTTCTCAGGTGCCCCCAACCCCCTTAAAACATCACACTTATCAAACGCCAACACGCTCGCGTGCATTCTAGGAAATAAAAATATGAACATCTTTTTTTAATGCGTCGTCCGCGAATGAACACTTCATTCGGCGCATTAAAAAGCACACCTGTAAGAACTTAATCGTGATGGTGGAAAAAGGGCAGCAAGAAAAAAACTGCAAGAAGCAGGTATACGGACGGCCAGTTCGTGAGGTGCGAGGCGGGGCCAATCATGTTCGACTACTCCCGTACTATTAAGACAGATGGATACTCAGGCTGCTATGGCCACCCGCGTGTTGAAAAGAAGGGTATTGGACACTATACGGGGGGGGGGGATGGAGTAGATTTTTAAGAACTATTTACTTCATACGCTTCGTTACTTTGCTGTCATTGCGATAACTTGATTTAAATGTCTTTTATAGACTGCGTATCATGGTTTGCACTTTATTCTTTTTGAGAGTACCGCATGACCATGTCATCTGCAGTTTGGCAAATACTGAACCGTTTTCTTCTTGCCAAAGTTGGATTTTACAATTATAAATGCTTCTCTCCAAGGCTTATGTTAATTAATTAAGTAAAATAAGATTAATAGATAGCCATTTTAAGTTGGACCTAGTAATTCTGAACCATAGCCAGAAGGGTGACACCGGAATCGGCACACTTCTCTCCGCCAAGGATTATGAAAATGTGAAATCGGACTCGCTGAAAAATACGAAATCTTTTACCTTTTTTTTAAAAATCATTTTAATTTGAAGCATTTCTTTTAAATTTGCTGCATAACAGTTTTGAATTAAACTTAAAACTTTTCGTATAGTCTTTCTTCTGTTACATTAAAATAAAACTATTTTTTCTTAGGTTATTCAAGCCGAAAAAGTTAAAATTGCTAACAGAGTTGTAAAATCTAAACGCTTCTATACGTGCATAAATAAAGGTAGGAAATAAAATCTAAAAGAAATGTATGAAAAAATGGTGTACACTGTGACAGCCTAAAGGTGTTGTCTTAAACTAATTGGCCCATTTATTAAGCTTAAATTTTAAAGATTTAATTGTATAATTTAATATTACCGTTTAACTTCTACTGCAAATTTTGAATGACAAAATACAAAATGAAAGTATTGTAATCATAAATAAGTTCGTCCCCAGATTTGGAAGAATTTCGACCTATTAGATCTCCCTAATTCCGAAAACCCCATTTTTGGGTTAATGTCTATGTGTATGTGAACTCAAGAGCTAAAACCTAAAGGGCTAGAAGGACAAAATTTGGACTATGATCTTTACACTAAAATTATTGATATGCATCAATATTACGGTCAAATTTCGTATAAAGGAAAAGGTGTTTTTATATATATGCGATTTTCTTCAAGATAAGTATGAAAATAAATGAAACAATGCCGTATTTACAAAGATTGTTTTAGTAGACGCGTTTCTTTTCATTTCGAACGAAAATATGATGTGTATTTTTAATTAATGCATTTATTTAATTGCGCGTTGCAACACACATCCATGGCGAATATTTTATATATTTTTATATGTTACGCTTAATGATGCGCACTCGCCACTCATGCCAGTAAAAATATTAAATGCAGTAAAAGTCCGATATAACAATAACGCATAATTGTATTTAAAATTGTATTTATAACGGACTTCACGCAATAAGCGAATTTTTATAGAGTAAAATACAATAAAGAATGTTGAAAATAAAATAGACGTATTCACCTCATTTTTTTTCTTTGTATTTGGAACTGCTTTAATTAAAATACATATCTAAAGTGTATTGCTATTGCTTTCAGATTGCCAACTGGATGACATAACTGTGTACTTAACGGAATACAGCAATTTCTGGGTCTGAAATAAGTCAAGAACTTTAAATTGTCCAATAATATTCAATGCTTCCATCAATTCCTTTTGCTAAGGAGCATTCTTGGTACCTTCATTTATTTCGTCTTCCTCTGTTGGAATCCCTTTGTCTAGTTCAAGAGTATCCAATTATTGAAAAGAGAGATAAAAAAGTAGGTATTCCTCGACACTTTCGTCGATATCATAGGGAAGGCCTACTTTATCTTTTACTCACTATAAGCACATACGTTCGTTGACGGTCACTCGTAATAAAGGGGTTCTCGTTAAAAGCCGTACCCGCTATATCGGACTTCCACTATACCTTCCTTTTTCTGTACATTTGATTGTTGCTATTGCTATAAATGAATTTTTCAAAACATTGTAGTGATTAGAAAGAAAGAAAATAACTCTGTAATAAACTTTCAGCATTCAACAGATAAAATTTTTATTGATGTCAATCGAAACACTTGCTTACACATATTTGACCACAATTCCTTTTGCATTGTCTGTCTTTCATTACACTGCTTGTCTGGACTGAATCCATGGTTGTCATTTCCAAATATGGCTTGGCATGGGATATTTTTATGTACAGGCATGTCTAAGAATAAAGAGTATAGTTTATTATTTCATTGGTATGTAACAGCAATCGAATACTGGGGGAAAACATTTAAATTATTTCTTATTTTGTGATAAACATCTGTTCTACAAGTTTAATTGTAAAAAGCAACGATGCACTTAAATTTTTAAAAATCTTGAATTTACCAGGCGTAGCAGTTTATTTTAGTGCTGTTTTCTTGCTGCGCTGTAATCTGAGGCACAGTGCGATTATGGAAAGTAACACTTTGCTACTACCATACAACCAAAACATTATGTTCCATAATAGCATTGTACCTCAGATTATGTAAAAATGAATGAAAGTTAGAAACAAAATCACTTATTATTTCTCAGTTACTAAAAACTTACTCATTGAATATCATTTTTATACTTCAATGGAAAGGACGAAAAAAATATGCGATAGCACTGAAATAAATGTTAAGTTACTTCATTGCTACTGCATTTTTAAAGTTAACAAACAAAATTGCGATTTCGATATCACTATATGCCTAAAATATTGCAAGAGGAAATGCTTGAAAAATGAGTTCTAAGACAAGAAATTTTCAAAGGTTTTTTTTTTTTTGTAATTTTAACAAAAGAAGGTTGCTAAAACTAATAGTTCATTGACCAGACGCTTTTTCTGATATGTCTCGTGGTTTGTCTCAAATTTAAATCCAGACGCATTTCTCTGAAAGTTGTCCAGGACTGCATCCGTTCCACGTAGTTTTATAATTTGAAATTTGTCAGAAGTTTACATAAAAGAGGATAATAAGCATATATTTTTGTGTGGGGAAAAACATTGAATAACACAGACTCATCAGAAAAATTTAGCAATTAATTTTATATTTTGAAAGGAAATCGGTTTTAAGCAGTATTAGACTAACCGCAAATTGTTAGACGGTGTTTTAAAATTATAATATTAGAAAAGTGGCAAGCTTGTTGAAGTGTAATTAATTATCCCTTTTTCCTGCCCACCATCTATGGTTGTAACAACAATTATCTAATGAGTAAGGATGACTTATGGACGGGATGACTTATCCATATTTTTGCTTAAATATGGGACCTGAGATATAAACCGTGAAAACATATAGGCAACTAGCTGTTATGCCCGACATTGCTCGGAATTAAAATACCTTCATGTTTAATATTTTTGATTTAAAAACTACTTTTATATAGAAAATTATAATACCTCAAATTCTTTTATCGCCTGAAATGTTTTTAAAAAATTAAAATTGGAATTTCAATTGAATCAGACGATTTTTAAAAACCGCCGATAGCTAATTTTCTCCATAAGTTATTGATATTTGTTACATAAGTATTTCAATTTTGGTCATCAATCCTTCAGTATAAGAAAGGTTTTTGGCGAATGTTTTGGGATAATTAATTAGATAGTAAATTTCAGATCAATAGTTGTTCCTGCATAAATTATAAATCGTCTGCTTTTTAAACTTTTTTTTTAGTCTTCTTCCAGAATTCTGTTTTTCGTATGTAGTCTTGTTCTTCACCAATAAAAAAAATTGTTACAAATTGTGAATTTTATGAACAATTTAGTTTTTTTAATTATTAAAATGAGGACAATGGATTAAAAAGAAATTAAACTTGTGTCACTGAAAAGTTAATTTTTTAAAACTTTAATATGGTGTAAAAAGAGTTTTTGTGCGATAATATTTTCTAAAAATATCACGGAAAACGCAAAAATCTTGATTGATTTCTAATTAACTGGAATTTTAATTAATATTTGGGCTTTTAAAAGTTGACAATGATTTTTCTCTTCTTATAAAATATTTATAAAAATAAACAAAAATGTCAGAACATAAAGGTAAATTCGTCCAAAGTGTAACCGTTGCCTTACAACAGAGTATCATGCAATTTCCTTTATTTCAAAATCGTCTTCATGTAATCAATTATTTATTAAATTTTGAAAAATTCATAAAAATTGAAGGAAAAATTTCAAAGATATAAAATTGGTATTATTGAAAGTGATGAAGTTATAAGAATGGTATCATTGGTGGGTAAAATTTTGAACTTTAAGATGATATAAAAATATTTTTTGTGGGATAATTTGCTCCGTAATTATTGCTGAAAAACTGTTGCGGTTTATTTCTGAAAGTGGCGTAACGATGGAATGTCTGCACTGGCAAAATGCAAGGGGCACACGGTCTTAGGAGATACCAATCTGAGGCATTGCAATTGAATAGGTACATAGAAATTACTATTGTCCTATACTCCAGGAATTAAAGATAAGTAAATATATTCATGAAATCAATGCCTTTTAAATTAAAAGATTGTATTACATATTTATGTTATATAATATATTAAGCAATGTTTATTTCAAGAAATGAAAGGCGCAGTGACCTAGTGGTAAGGTTTCGGCTTTGTGGCCGGAGGGTTCCAGTTTTGAAACCCGATTCCTCTGAAGATCCGTCGTGTATTGGGCCTGTTGAACGTTATATCATACGTAGGGTGTCAAACGTCCTCCCGTTGGTGTGGTGCGAAAGTTTGGAGAGGGTGCCAACTCAGGTTGAGGTTCAAAACTATGAATTACGTCCCAAAATAGCCCTCGTGTTTCTTCAAAACGGGACGTTACTATAGCTAAACTAAACTCAAGAAATGAAGCACTTATATCATTAATGATTGCACCGAGTTTAATTTTCTAGGGACCCCATACTGTCAAGTTACGTAACTGATTATGAGCCAATGAGTACTTAAATACTTTTTCTGTATGTCTGAAGAATAAGGTATGAAATCTATAATTAAAAACTGTAAAAGAAAAATAATTAATCTAACATATTTCCACTTTCTTTTTGAAAATTTCCTTTTACATTCACTATACGAATCTTTATTTTTCAAGCTTAGTTGTGTCAATCGATATAAATGAGTATAAGGAACATAGGAAAAATGAATTGACACATTAGTTTTAAATTTAAATATTTATAGGAAAATATAAATATTTATAGGAAAGTAGATGGTTCATTAACAATTCTTTATAAAATACTAGCCGTTGTACCCGCGGCTCCGCACGCGTTTATCTGTTCTACACATATGAAAGAAAAAGAAAAACGCACGTGCTTTTATCTCGTATAGTTTTCGAGTTTAAATATACAACCCCAATTTTAGTACCCTCAATCCCAACTAATAATGCATAATTAATTACTATTTTAAAGGTTTCGAATAAATGACATTTTTGATCTCACAGTTTGGAGCATATATGTAAAGATTGCTTGGTGTTTTCATGCCAGAACATGCAGTGGGAGAAACAAACATGATAACGGTAGATTTATTTGGCATTGTACACTCATTCGAAATGATAAGTTTGCAATTTGTTGGATGATCGCCTTATCAGACCTTTTGCTTGTATTGCATATAGGATTCTCAGTGTGATCAAAATCGGAGATAAATGTAACGGAGAATGTGCTATGCGGTCACCATCCAAAAGTCTTATCTATTCTTGATGGAGCAAGGGAAAGAGCTATATGACATCTGGATTCGATTTCAGTAAGGATCAAATTAATTTTAAAATGTTGTTTCAGTTCCACATGAGACTTCAAGTAAGAGAGTTTCACCTTTCTCTTCAGCATTCAAATTCCCCATTACTTCATGCACTATTGGCTGATATTTTGATAGTCAAGGTTTATTTGTTCCCACCAAATCTTGTGAAATATTCACATCGTAGTTTGTTATATGTTACAAATCTCTGTTGAAAGCATCATGTGTTGACTTGTAGGCATAGGTAATACACGTTATAACAAAGTTTTTCCATTAATTTATAAGCATCTTGATATCAACTGCTACTAAAAACTAACAATTACAAAATTCAGTAACGTTCAAACAAATATTCACTACACAAAATGTAACGTGCTTATAATGGAATGCCAACGTGAATAATTTTGGAGAATTTTTTTGGTTGAGTTTATATTTTCGTGAAAATATATAAATCGTGTGATTGGTTCAAATTTTGTGATCCGCATTCACACTTTACTATATTAAAAGCCTTGATAACCAAATGGTATGGCAGTAGTGGGTAACAGGGAAAAATATTCCTGGAATTCTAGATACTACGAAGGTAAAAATAAACCAAAAATCTGTAGTTAGAAAATGTAAAGCTAAAAGGAAATGAAAGTGGAATTGTCCAAAGAAAGCAAATTAATTTTAACATTATCAAAATACGTGAAAGATTAAAAATGAAATAGGTTTAAAATGACAACAAACAGAAACGTTATAAATTGTTTTTAAAATAATTTTGAAAAGTGATTAAAAGTCGAAGATATAGTGTTACAAAAGTGAAACCGGTATCGCTGAGAAGCCATTTTTTTACTTTTAAAATGGTTCAAAAAATAATTTTTGTGTGATGATATGAAGTTACTTCGGAAAAACGTTAAAAATTATCCTTTTTACTCCCGCTAGAAACTTTTTAACATCGTAATTGAGCCTTTCAGGTACGAAGGAACACGTGTACCAGATTTCTTTCTAAACAGACATTAAATGTTTTAGCTATAGATTCACAACATAATATTTGGATTTTTAGTTCTAATGATATGGCAGTATGTGTTAATAGGGAAAAATAATGCCTGAAATATAGATATTAAGAAGGTTGAAAAGAGAGGCCTAAAATCTTTAATTAAAAAATGCAAAGGTTTCCTTTTTTGTCCGTTGAGAGGTTTTAAAGAATACGATTTTGAAGATGTGCGAGAACATAGACAATGCCATAAAAACTGAAAAACTTATAAATGAACTATAATCTTATTTAATGAGATAAAGTAAAAAATAACAGTCAATTAAAAGACAGGTAAGCATTAAAAATTTAAAACTGCTAAAATCTGAGACAAAATTAAGTCAATCTATAGAAGAAGTTGCAACGATTTTAAAAAGCAGTGTTTAAATGTAATTTATCGCACACGCATATTAAAAGCTACGAAATTCTGTGTGCAAAAGTGAATATATCTAAAGAAACCAATTTAACATTGGCAGAAGCACGCGAGTGGTAGATTTGATTAGGTTTAATATTGCAATAAACGAAAAAATTCTTACAAATTGTTTTTAAATTGATTTTTAAAATTGATTATAAATGAGAAAAAAAGTTATACAGAAATGAAACAGGTGCGACTGAAAAGCTAATATTTTAAATTTTAAGCGGGTGTAAAAGTAGTTTCTCTGCGATGATATGTTCCAAAGTTATTGCAGAAAAACTCTAAACCTTTTAACCCCCCTTTCACCCCCCCTTTATATGGAGTTAGAAACTTTTTAATTACGTAGAATTTTTAATGATAATATTATTTATCATCAAGGGTTTTTTAAGAGAAAATTATGTAAGTTAACATTTTATTTTTTATTGATAAGATAATAAGTAAAAAATCACACGCAATATTGAACGAATTATTCAAGATTATATCAGAGTATAATACTATATTATCAGTGTACTAAATGTACCATATGTCTTTGTGGCTTGTTCGAAGGTTGATAATTAGTGAAAATTTTACGAAAACAGCACAGTTTTGTAATGATATAAGTCCTATGATGTTTACATGCTTCATTTTCACTATTTCACTTCAAAGAGAAAATCATATTTGCCGTTCATTTTGAATTAATATTTTTATGGTAAAATTATAGAAATGTCATCTTAGCAAGTTAATATTGTAAATGTGATTTTAACATTAAAACGACCAAAATATGTAATCCAGTTCTCGAAAGAACTGAAGCCCTCCTTGATTTTGATTTTTTTTAAACAGAAAGAGGTAATGTTTAGGAACTTGAATTGCGCGAAAAGGCCCTGAAAGATATTTTTTCTTTAAATTGGATCTGTAATCAAAATGGAATACAATTTATATTCTATTCTGTCAATATCCACTTAACTACGTCGTGCTTTTTCATAGCAATTTTAAAATACTACCATTTTCAATGAAAATTACAATGTTATTAATGTATTTGAGTCTATCTTCGTAAAAATGAACTTTAGAAAGTTGCAAATGCTATACACACAATAGATTAATCATTACGCCTGTCTGTTCGAAATTTAACTGAGACTTCCGCTTTTCCAAAACGAAAGACATGATTTAAAGCATCGCCAAATTAATCACTTTTTTGTGAGTCACTTAGAACTAAAAGAAATAAACACAGCTTTAAAGAACGTCAGTATACAAAAGCAGTGAGTAAAGTTCAAAAGGAATTGCGAAATTCCCTTTCTTTCTTTTTTCCACCTCATCACTCAAATACATGAAAGAATCGCTTAGATAAAAAAGAAACAGCCATTCCACATGAAGCACATCTCAGCATATCCTTTATAAATCTCAACTCCAATAGACTCATCTCAGCTTATACTTTTTTCCCGCCAAAAAGAACTTGGCTCTTTAACACTAAATCGAATACTTTTTCATGTATCCCATTTATATACGCACATTGAACGCTCCTTAATATTCCATGCTCGTGGCTATTCCTTTTCTTTAGCTGATTAGCAATTAGGTCCACTCCTTTACCTTTCCAATAGTGAGCCCAAGGCCCACCTTTAGACCACCCACGCCTTTCAATTTACAAGCTGCCAATCAGAGGAAGGCGGTGTCTTTTGATGCGGCGGTCGGCGTTCCGTATTTCAAAGGAATATGCCGACAGGTCGGGTGGACGGCTTGTGTCAACTTTTTTCAGTCTTTTTTTAGACGTGATCTTAATTACACTAGGGACGTGATAGTGAAGACATTAAGGTATAATGAGGCAAATAATGAGTAGCTTTTTATTGCCTGACTGGCCTTTTACCTTCTTCGACGAAGAAGTATGTTATGAATTTCTGAGATTGGATTGCAAGATGAGCCGCTAGGTGGCGCATCCGTTTTTCAGATAGACTGGATTTCGAAGGATTGTGTACTTCAATTCCGGTTTTCCTTAATTATCGCTGTTCTGTACCTAATGTAAATTTTTTTCAGTGAAAGCTTCTGGATTTTTTTCCTCATAGTTTTAAATAGAATTAGGTTAATCCACACTCAAAGCCTGAAATAATTCAAATTTTTGTCGATTATCCATAAATTGTTGATGAACGGTCATTACTTGTGAATCTAGAATTTGGGTTTATGATACATTGATTGTTCTGGAATTTGTTTCTCAATACATTTACTTATTTTATATTCCCAGTACTGTTGCCAATTCTACGTTTAAGAATCAGACAGAACTAATTGCTGAATTTAAAAGTCTCTGTACACTTTTTAGTATAGTATTACCATCAGTGGCGAATCCAAGATTTGGGCCGGGGGGGCTGAGGTCATAAAAATTTTGTAACGTCGTGACGAATCTCAAACCTCATGGATTATGTAAACCAAAACACTTAAACTTTACAGACTTTACTCACCTGACAATAAGAGTAACAAAAAACACTACAATACTTTCGATAATTTAATAACAAAATGCAATGAAGTAACTAGCCAAAAAATGTCTTCGGCCGCGTTAACGTCACAAGTACAACTGGCATGACAAGAAAAGTAGGAAAATTTTCGAGCCTGTCAAGCCAAAAAGCAATGTTGACACGTTATTATTTTTTTTAAAGGGAAATTAAAAACAAACGGTTGTAGTGATTTTAAATAAAATCAAGATTTCTGGCTTAGCTCTGGGAGGGGCTGGAGCCAGACCCAGGTAGCACAACATGTTGTCCGATATTGTACAATATTTTTCAATATTATATAATATTATATGATATAGTACAATATTATACAATATTGAGAATACTGTTCAATATCGTACAATATCCTCGTGCTACTAGGGGATAGCCCCCTGGATTCGCAACTGATTAGTATTAGTATCTGATTATATAGTAAATAGTATTTAGAATTCTAATAGTTTTGGAACTGTAGTCCTTTTCCGTTTATGGACCAGAGAGAAGTCCACAATTTAATTAGAAAATTTTTAATTCACTTCATTTGTAATCAGTATACAAATAAAAAATTCAAACAATTATTCAAGCTGAAGCAATATATATTGTAGGTAATTTGCTTATACAGTCACTGTGTAAAAGTACCTAATAATTTCTTTCTTAGCATACAGAAGAACGACTAACATAACTGAAACGAAACTTAAATATTTTCATTCATTTATTTCTAAAGATCTATATATATAAAAAAAAAGTTCAGTAGAATCCTGGTAATCCTGATTAGATGGACCAGACATTTTCCGGATCCTCAAAAGTCCGCATTAAACGGAATTTGCCTCAAAATGCACGTAATACAAGTTTTAGATGGTTAAAACTATAAAAATCGAAGTTTTAGATCATTAATACGCACAACTTTCCCTACAGTTTAATTAACATAGCTCAGTAGCAGGATGCACTAAAAAGAAGGATACACTAATTTTAGTGAGACATCATCACACTAAAATTAGTATATCCTTTTTTTCAAAGAAATTCCCGTCCTAAGAGAAGGGGTTTGGATTAACGGGAATCTACTGCAAAATAAGTCTCTTCTTACTTTTCTGAAGTTGAGGATCATAATTTATTCGGTAAACGTTGATCCATGAAAATTTTTGAAATTACCTAAGATTAAAATTATTTTACACATTTTACTAACGCATCCTTAATGCCATAAAATATCCACTGGTACTAAGACATGCGTTATCGATTTTCAGACGCTAAAAATTCCTTAATTTTCTTAGGATGTTAACGACTGAAATCAATTCATACATCATCAAGTGCTCAGTGATACATATTTTCTTAACACTTATTATTGACTAAAAATATCACATTTACATACTAAACTAATGGGAAAAAAAATCATGCTTACGTTGTATCAAATGAGCCGCACTAGACTAGTTATTGCTTATCTTATAGGAGGGAAAAGAACTTGACGTCACAGCACACATAAGGCAGCGGGCAGTAAGATGTTAGATGGTATGCTCATTATTTAAAAGCGACTTCACTTGATTTGACTTCATTAAATAATATTACATGGGAATATAATTTTCATTGGTGCCATATCACGTGATCTTTTTTCGTAAATTACTCTATTCATTCTTTTATTTTTAATTTCTAGGGTTTTATTTTGTATTTATGTCATTCTCTTCTGAAGTTGCCCAATTTCATTCTGTTAACTCATCGGTCAATAGTCCAATAAATGATTTTGAAGGGAATATATTTCTTTTTCTTTTATATATTATTTTACAGTGGAATATGGATAATTCGAGGCTGTCGGGACCAAAATTAAAATTTTAATTCTACAAAACTGGGTCTTGTTAATAATATGTTAATAGTAAGTTCAATGGACCAGAGAAAAATTCGAATTATCAAAGAATTCGTATTAAAAATCTTGTAATTAACCAAGTTCCACTGTATAATATTTCTTTCAAATTCTTTTAACCTTTAAATCTAGTTTTCTGTGATATTGAAGGCTGATTACAAACAATTTTATGCATACAAACAGCAATTATTTTAGTAACTGTATCCATAATATTTGAAACATTAGAAAGTTTCAACTTTAACTGCCCCAAAATGAGATAGAATTTCAAATTGACTGTGAGATAAAGCAAAATCCTTCTATGACCGCATTTATAAACTGAAAATACAATTACATTCTAAAATATTTCAAGCCTTATGTCAGGCTCTTCTTCTTTATCTAGTTCTTCAAGTTCTTCAGCAGCATAATAGAGTTAACCATCTTGTCAGTAAAGTATAAACGGAAGGCCACGAGTCTTCTCCAAGCCATTCAAATTCATATTCTTGACAGTCAGTAAATGACTTCAACATCTTCGTGTCAAATTACTATTCACTAGAAATACCCGATTGAATTTTGCATCACTTTTCTGAAGTTTGTGTGATAGACTATTCAAAACCTCAACAAAGTACAATAGCGAATCAGTCAAGATTTATTGAGAGCTTAGTGTAACAAATCAGATTAAAGAGAAAGTAATTGTGACGGTTAGTTGAGCTGAATCACGTCCAAAAGTCTACGTTTGTTGCTTTTTACTGCTTTGACTAGCAAAATGTCATGTTATTAACTTATCTATTGCAGAATTTTATATATTCAAATCACTCATATTTTACAAATACAGACTGGACCAGAGTCAATGGTTTAACGAAGCTTGTGTTATCCTATATAAAATATTTGTGAGAACGACACAAGCTAAATAGAGAATAAATAGATTAGCTTACGGGTAGGTAGAGATTTTATTGCTTCAGCATACATATCTCCCCCATGAGGGGATTAAGTGTTTTTTCCAGATAAAGTAAAATTCTCCCGTATCCGGTACCCAGTTAATCGGCAATTTTGAAATAATGTCACCTTTGAAAGTATTAATTTACATACAATAACAATAAATAAATATTACTATTTTTACATTAATTCATCTCAAGTATTATTTTTGCTTTCCGTATCTACAACAGAAGGCATTTTATATACTTTCACATTATGTAAAATAATTATATGGGCATAACTTGAATTTTCGTGTTGTATGCACAATTTTTATTACAGGGTTGGATGAAAATAGTGCCGAAAAATATAAATCCGACTTATGATTAGTTCCACTTACGACTTGTTAGTCGGAATGGAACTCTGTCGTAAGTCGAGGAGACCCTGTATACAATTATATTCCGGTTACACTCGCTCGTGATGAAGACGAAGTAATCAAACATGCACAGGGAAAGGAAAATCATGACGATGAAAAAGAACAGTGAATTTTTAGAACTCCAGCGCCGATCATGCAGGCTGGTAGTTGTATGTCACCGTACTAAGAAACGCGCAACTTTCATTTCATAACTTTATGGTAATTATAAAATATTAGTTTTCTGAAATATAAAATTAAATTACGTATTTTAATTTTAAATATTCTGTTAATTGCCGCCGATAGATCGAAAAGCATGCCAAATGGACATCGCATGCCGCAATTTCTGCAGATGGCATTACAAAGCATGGGCGGGTATGTTTTAGAAGCATGCATTAAATTTTTCATAAAAATCTCCGGCTGGTGTGGTGTGAAAGTTTGGAGAGGGGTTGCCAGCTAAGGTTTCGTCCTCGTCATCTGACCTCGGTTTAAAATTATGACATCCGTCCCAAATTAACTCTCGTGTTGCTTCCAAACAGGACGTTAATATAATTAAAATCTTATCGGTGAGGTTCGGTTGTTGCTTGTTAAGAGATATCCATCTCTATATATGAGAAGAAACTCATGAAGAGGGCAAACACAGAGTTCATATCAGATGCCACTGTGGTAAGTGAAGGTCAAGATTAAAATAATAACCGAGGTTTCATCAAAATATTACTGTGGTTTTCTAGATATATCCTTTGTTACAAAATGTAATTACAGTGCACTCCCGATTATCCGGGCTAATCACCGGGAGGAACCGCACGGACAATAGAAAAACACGGATAATCAGAAAACTCCTTTTCATTAAAGAAAAAATTAACATCAGTATAAAAATATAAAAATTACTTACATTTGCATGCTGTATAACATCAAACTAGGAATTTTCATTTTAACATTTACTGCTTACAAAAATCTGTAATGCGTCTTTGCTTATGCTATTCATTCATCTCTTGTCGTACATCGACACATATTTTACGAACCGCAGTAATGTCACCGTAATCAAATCCTCTTTGTCCCATATAATCTAACAAAGTTTACACAGATTGTAAAGCAGCAGAATGAGAATTTTATTTCCCTCATTTAGTACATCTTCTGCATCAGTACCAGCTGATTCTCCATTATCAAGTTTTTTAAGGATTTCTAATTTTTGTTTCACATTTAAAACGTTTCGTTTTCGTTTCACACCACTCATTTTTACCAGTAAAAAATTTCACGCTACTAACTGACGATAAACAAGACGCAAAAACTAAAGGAACACGTTCGAAAGTGAAAGAAGACGAAGAAGTTAAAGAATGACGTGTCAGGGAGAAGCGTGTTCGTACGAGAATGAGCTAGCAGGAAGTGGATGATTCATTCCTCGGAAAATTAGGGGTTGAACCGGTAGAGATTACACGTGGAGGAAATAAAAAAATATATATTCTTTAGCTTCCGCCGTCACGGCTCACTAGTTTCACGGAATGAATCTCTCGATCGAACATCAACATCGATTTTACATGCATGACAAGCGTGAAAATGTTTCTCTTTAAATTTTTTTGTGAATCCGGAATGAGCACGGATAATCCGCAAACCAGATAATCCGCGCACGGATAATAGAGAGTATACTGTATAGCTATTGAGTTACTAAGGACCATTCGCCCCCGAACTTTCGCTGTAGAGGAAATCATCAAAACTACAAGAATTTAATGTCGAAAAAAAATTAAGTCAGCGGGAGTGAAACTTTCTCCCCGTTGAGTGGCCAGCATGAGCAAAGAGGAAAGATCAAACTAAACAAATATCTATAAGTAAATTCTTAAAACTCGTTATTATTTTGTTATCCCTTGTTGTTGAGAAATAAGTGCAAAAATAGTAAAATTCTGTGTTAAAATACTAAAAGTTTTTTAAAAAATTACCTGAAAATTTTTATAATATTAGGTACTTTTTATAATTTTATTTAAAACGTTATTACATTAACAAATGGATTTACTATGAAAAGTTGTAAAAATGTTTATGGAAATGTAGAAAAATGTATTGTGAAGTCATTAAAATTTCAATAGAGGAATTTCATTGTTCTATTCTTAATTCATAATATTGATCTGAAACCAGATGAAACTTCGCTGTATATAAATGCTAGAGTACATGGCAAATTATTTTATCACAAAAATTGGGATTGCCGCGAAGATTGTCAGTTTAATGAAGAGAAAAAAATGATTACATTTCTCTTTATCATATTGAGCTGCTTTCTATGTGAATGTGATGAGATTAACTACATTTATAGTACAAAGTTGCACAGATATTTAGGTAAATATAGATAAAAATACTGTTTAATAATTCAAAATTCATGTGAGGAATTTCATTCTTTTATACTCAAATTGATTTTAATATTAATTTCATAATATATAAATTTTCAATTTAGATCAATGATTATGACGCTTTTTAGTTTGTTTCATCACTTGATTTGGGGAGAGTATAAATTTGTTCATCAATGTAAAGAATATAAAAAATTGTTGGCATAAATCATACTTTTAATTTTCTCTCGGAAATTACAAAACTAGCAGAAAATGTATTCAATATAATTTTCCAAGGAAGAGAGGCGAATCCAGGTCATTTGTTCACAGTCAATTTTGCTGCTGCAATTTATCTTCTTTTATCAACACTCTTTAATATAGTAGTAAATCAATGTCATCTTTTAAACTTCTAGGCGTTCAAAAGGCACAGCGAGCGCAATATCCACAAAACGAATAAAATATTAAAGAGAACGCATTTAAGTCTTTTCCATTATTTGCATCGCGTTATTATAAACATTCCCCTGCTGTTCAGGTACCATGAAAAGGAGGCAGAAAATCTGTGGGCAAGAGTTTTGTTGAATTTATAAAAAGCAACCTTTCTTTAAGTTAACGAGAGAGTTCAAAATTAAAATGGTCGTATAGCCCTTGGAAACGTTAACACCCGCTTTGTGCTGTCATAATAGATGCGGTTGAGATTAATTTAAAGCCTTTTATTGTTATTCAAAACAGCACTTTTCCTCTAACAATGAAATTAAATTGGTTTAGAAAGAAGTTGAGTGTTATCCCCCGCCCTAGTAAACCCCTAATGAAAATCTATTATTTGACACAGTTTTGGTTATTTTTTTGTATATGGCTGAAATTATAGTGATAAACTGCCTTATTTTCTTGCAAAGGAATTTTTGCGGTTTTTGGCGCCTTTCAGGTATTTATTCATCACTCGTTGCGAAAGAAGTATACTCTCTTCACAGTCGTGGGATGACTAAAACCGGAAGAATGTTTTATTGTTACTCAGCTTTGTATACAACGACAAAAGAAAACAATTACTCAGGATTTAGATAGGTCCAGTGATTTCTTTTGTAACGTTAGTTTCAGAAAAAGTGGTTTCAAAATTAATTTTCCAACAACAGGACATAGTGGCCTGACGGTAGACCCTTAACTTTGTTATTAGATGAAACGGCTCGAATACCGAAATCGCCAACTTTCTCTTAACCAGGATTTCTTAAACTATGACTTTCGATGCCAAATGGGATCGCGCACATATATTTTGGTGTCGCGAAAATATAAACAATTGCTTCTGGCGGATACTTCAAGATTATCCAACAAAATTATTAAGAAAGCGCTCTTTATTTGAAAATCTTCATGGAATTTTATAAATAAATGTAATTTATTCAATTCCTTTTTATGAGTCATTAATTAATGATTCATTTTACTGTTTTCTTTTCGAACTTTTGTGAATATTTGTGGTTAATAAAATTTTTGTTAGTAAATGTTATAGCAAAAATGAAGAGAAGAAATGTTTAAAAAATCCTGTCTTGGTTTTCTGCCTTTTAGTATTTGGCAGCCAAATTTCTATATAGGCTTTATTATCCCTTCCCCCAAGTTATTTTTTTAAATATAATTTTGCCTTGCTGATCTCATTTTGCTCGTTTCAATTGAAATTTGTAATTTTAATTAATAAGTAAAAAAATGTCTTTAGTATTACCTATATATATTCTATATATATATTTTTTAAGAGTGTTGATCTTATTTCAATAATAATAACATTTATTTTTCTTATCTTAGTTTCCGTAATCAGAATGGAACAAAGTGAAAAAGTGAAACACAATGGATGAATCTGGCTTTGCATTTTTTCAAGAGTCACACAAAGCAAAGATTCAAACAGTATTTTTTTTCTGTTAAGGACTTGACATCAGTCTAAAAATTAAGACCCTTATGTGACTCGAAAAATCCTGAAGTAAAAAAGTAAAAATAACATCCCCCAGATATAAAAAATATGAAATAACAACTCAAACAAAAAAAGAAGGAAAACTTTTAAAGAAATCCTTACCTCGCATCCTATATATACAACTGCCATTTTATGAATTCCGTCTATTTTTAAAATGACATTCATTTCTATTTATCTTATTTCGGATCTCCTCCAGAATTGTATTTTTCCATTCACAAGACCTTCAACTGGGCAGTGGTATCTTCTTGCCACCTTAGCAATGAAAAAATCCAAGCCTTTAGCAATAGAGCTTAAAACCCTTTTAAAACTCAATTTTTCTCTTAACCTAAATTTGGTTCCACTTTCCATTAATTCCCTAAGTTTGTCTGATTTAACTATTTTCAAATTGCCCGTAATAATATGTCCCTTGTCTTTATCAATATATTCCTTGAACTCTTCTTCATTGCAATGGCAGTTTGAACTATTAATGTCATTTAAGTTTTTAAAGTAATAATTATAGTCGCAGATTCTTTTCTTGAGAGTTCTAGAATATTTATTTGTAGGCAAATAAAACTTCTGTTCTCTCCTTAACAGGAAAAAAATCCTTATTTTTTGTGTAGTATTTTTGTTAACTGCAATTTTTCAAAATAAATATCCAGAAATTTAATAGCACAAAAATCTTTATTATGACTGTTTTTACCTTTAAAAAGTAGTTTTTTATTTCCTACTCCTAGTTAGAATTTTACTAGGTACAGGATTAAAATTTAATAAAGGCATTTTTAAATTTTACTTCTTTAAATCTACATTTAACAAACAATTTAATCATATTGTTTGCAAGTCCAAAAATATATGTTTTTATATTGTTAATGTTTTCCACGTTGTGGTCTAGATGACAAAATTTTTGAAATTCTTCAAAATCGATTTCACAATTTCCTTTCTTTACCTCCTACTTCTCTTAAAACTTTTTTATTAACTTTTTTTATTGAAAAAATCTTTAAAAATGTTAAACTTATTATAAATACAAATATTATCCAAATCTCCGTATCCCTCTCCGTTTAATTTGCTATTAATTCCGTACGGAAATAAAATTTTTAAATTGCAGATAAATAAATTCTCCTTATCTTGCTTTTTGTACAGATCAACAATTTTTTCTTCCAAAATACAAACATCAATATTCTTAAAGTTATGAAACTGGAAATGAAGAAGCTCATAGACATGCGTTTCGTTTTTTTTTTTTAAATTCTTAACAGAATATCTGTGCCAGTTAATTCGAATGCTCAAATCTGTACTAGTCTGCCCCATATAATTCAAATAACACTCTTTGCAATGAATCAGATAAATAACATTTCATTTTTTTTATATTCATGCATCTCATTTTCATTTTTAACATTCATTTTCAATTTTTTTTGTCATTTTTTATGAGCGTCTTTGGCCCTCTCATCCGATTTTTCTGCACACCTATGGGCATTTCCCACAAGTATTAAGCTAACGTTATAAACATTTATGTATCGCATATTTGTGGTGGTTGTAACAGCCTAAACTGAAGTTCTAAGATGGACATTTTTAGTAATTTTTCTCTTAATATGATAGCACTATGAAATTCATTCGTTAAATCTGAAGTCTTATTTCAAAAAGAAACGTTAGCCTAAAGGATCAGTCAGGTTTCCTAACTCTTCACAGTTCATTTGTTACCCAGAAATTAACACTTGAATTTACAAAAATAAATTCTACATATCTGGCCAACCAATGAAATATCACCCCATTTAAAATTTTTGTTGTAAAACTCAGTAAGGAAATGTTACTTGTCGTTTTCGGGACCCGGTTCATGAAGGTCTTA
The DNA here is from genome assembly GCA_013235015.1 of Araneus ventricosus. NCBI lineage: Eukaryota > Metazoa > Arthropoda > Arachnida > Araneae > Araneidae > Araneus > Araneus ventricosus. Next base: position 932,932 of record BGPR01000071.1, read on the forward strand.
TACGCAAACGCTTCATCCAAAATATAATTAGAAAAGATTTTGCTGAAATATACAGGGTGATCATAAATTATTGGACCCATTTCAAAAATTAATGAAAGAGAACACCTATAATATAGCGACTCGATTAAGCGTTAGTATGAGCATTAAGGAGCGAAAGTCTCCCTCACTAATGCACATTTCCTATTCCCTTCAATTTCTCATACCAACGCTTGATGAAGTTCTTACTTGGAGACCGACAATTTCGATACTCTAAAAGAATAGTTCCTTGGACTGTCGCAATTGATTTGCTTTCGTGGAACCAGAGACGTGTCTTTTGCTGCAAGGTGCCCATTTTGACATATGCGGTGAATTGCGCAGATCTAGTGCGCCGTCACGGCGCATTACCTATTATTTTAAAAAACTTTTTGAGCTACTCTCTCATTAAAAGTAAACGAAATTGCTACACTATAGAAATTTTCTATAAATTTTTGAGACGGGTCCAACAATTTATAACCACCCTGTATATAGCTTCAGTCATAAATAATATTTAATGCATTATCTAAGTCTGTGATATGCTATATCAATAAAGTTATTCATCCAATTCACTTCTCCAACAATTTTTCCAAAATGCACAAGGTGGAGGAAATATATCTATTTTAAACTTCTATATTATTTCACATTTAATTATCAGGTAAATTTAATGATGTTAAGAAATGTACACATGGGTATGATGCTCAAGGGTAATTATAAATGTGATTCTTCACCTCTGCTCTTAATTTTACAAAACGGCATTTGAAAAAAGCTTATTATTGAAGATAACTCATGAAATCACATGAGTGTTAATATTTCTTATAAAATCTTATATTATGCTGTTTGGATATTTCAAAATGTGTTGTTGAATAGCGAAATATGCTGTGCGGAACATTAAAAATTTTTCACGCATCTGCATATAACTTGTAAACATGGGGACTCTAATTTTAACTAAATGTTTGAAATAGAAAACATTTGTATAATACAATTTGCTAATTAGAGTATATGATATTGAGATTTTATAATTTCAGAAAGTTCTGTAACGGAGTTCATGAAGAAAGTCATACAATTCGGCGACACCATTCTACTACTCTGTTTCATAAGAAGAGTTTAAAGGTCTTTTATACCTTATCACAATATTGACGGGAGACATCAAATAGCATCTTATGATCTACTCTTATTAAATTTTAGCAACTACCGGCTATAACGATCAATTTCTACAAAACAACGGTCAACAGAGGATTAAAGACAAATTATGTCGGTTTTGCTCATCTTTTTTCTTAGTCCCGGTTAATAGGGGAAAGTCGGGTAAGATGACGAATTGGATTCTTCTCGAAAATTTTGCTAGATGAATGCCTCGATTCTGCATCATCGGAGATATTTAGCAACCCGTGTCACACGAGATAATTCCACCCCGTTATTAGTGTGATTCACAGTACGCAGTAATGTGTTTTTGAGTTTTTCTTACGCAAATTTTGGTTGTTTCTTGGTAAGAGATAGCGTTCACACAATAAATATTTTTGATTTATACATATGATATTCGTAAAGAGTTATTCAAAACGTTTTCAGTGATGTATTATTTTAATTTTTCTGATGAGCTGATAGCCTTCAATGTTTTTTTGAAATAAAAAAGGCGAAGTCGGGTAAGATCACGAATTAGGTGGAGAGTAAGATGACGAACCCCTCCGCGTTAATTTATGACTTCGTTGTGCTACCTGACTGCCACCTGCCCTTCTCACTGGCACTCCAGTGAAAAATGAGCATCTCATTAAAAAGGAGATAGAGGGAAAAAAGATAAACAAAAACTGTGACAGTTGAAGAAAGATTAAGTTAATAAGACTAAACACAACAAATCTGCTAAAAATTCTACGAAAAAGAAGAAAGTAGCTAAGCGACACCTCGATTTCTAATGTTCTGAGTCTGAAGACTCAATTCATTCATTTGAATTTCCTTAAGTTGACGCTGATGCAAATCTGGAACCAGAGGACCTCGATAATGAAGAATGCATCATTTGCAGTTAGCAAGGAAAAACGGAATTGGGATTCCAATGTTTTTTGTGCAAACTCTGTCCCCATTTCACTGTACTGACTGGGACAAAATCCAAGCTCATGGCGATGCGATTTTTGCAATTGATTTCATTTCTTAAGGTTTGAATCTCAAATTTCGATTGATAATATTTCATTTGTTTTGTGCTGTTACTTTAGTGCGATTATGTTTGTTTTCTGTTATGCACAGTTTGTTATGATCAAGATGTGATCCCAACAGTTTTAAATAGTTTTTTGATAGAATATGGATTTGAAATTAAATTGTTACCTCAGTTCGTCATCTTACCCACCAAGTCGGATAAGATGAAGAAAATGACTTTTGTTTCTAAAACGAAATTTTGGAGTCTCAAATTTGAAAATAAAAATTTAAAAAAATCACTTTAAAATAAAGAGTTGAAGAAGATTTTGCGGAAACAATAATCCTCCTTAAACGAATATTGAGGATAGGAAAAATTCCCAAAGCTTAAGGTTGCCATTTTACCCGACTTTCCCCTACATCCGATTTTTTGCCTTAAGTCATTAAGTGCAAAATGTTGGAGGAGCGGCGGTATACACACACCTCCGTTTTCCCTCCGACCTCTGGGGAAAATGCTGAGCAAAAGCTTCACCAAATATTTCGCAGACATCGCAGCTCGGCGAGAGATAAGTGGGCACTACTCATCTGCTATCGATATACTTCACACCACTGATTGCATACTGGACATTTTGTCGCTAATGACTTGTCCGACATAAATCGGACGTGTGTATTGGGCCTTACTTGTCCGACACCTCAACTCGGCGGGAGGTAGGGGATGTCAGGGAAAGATGACGAGCCGGGAAAGATAGAGAATGGCTTAATTTAAGTTCATACTACTAGATAGCTCCACCTTACCGATTCTACCAGCCCTCTACACTGCTGCGCACTAAAAAATTTCATAATGAAGCCACTTTCGTTGTTTTATATATGGTTTGGGTGGTTTTTGCATGACGGATTGTAATTTTCAAGACCTTTAACGCAAGATCTATTGGACTAATACATAATATATTTTTTTATTCTTTGCTATGCATGACTATCTTAGAAAATACGCCTTTAAAAATCACTATTTATTTCTATCTAATTCTTGTTAATCCCACCTAAAAAACAAAGACTTTTAACATTTGCCGATGACGGAACTGCCGTCAAGTTGACAACCTCGTCATATTGCCCCAAGCGCTTTTTGAAGAATATATGAATTTTTTAGTTATTTTGTATAATTTTCTTGAGCTACGTGATCCACTATGTGTTCCATGAAATCTTGCAAGGTGTGAGACCTACAGAAAATATTTTAATAAGCTTACCTATAAAAGATGTCGATTCAGAAAGACAGAAGAACTATTAAAGCAGCAAAGACAAGTGGCTAGGGAGCATAAAAGGTGTAATTAAAAAAAAAAAAAAAAAAAAACCTAAAGTTTGACACTTTTAAAAAGCCCAAACTTCTGACACTCATGACGTCAGTTCAAATTTCCAAAGAAAATTTAATCTATGCTTTGATAGATCTAATATTCTTATAAGATCTATGTTGACCCTCCATCAGAAGATTAAATAGAGTGTTGCAAAAGTTACACGTGGTAGCCCAAAGGCTACTCAGACTCTGAATGAGGAAAATTGGTGTCTAATTTTTGTAAACGAAAAATACTGGTTTTTAGTTATATTAATTTTCTATGAGCTTAAATTTTAACTAAAATAACCCTTTCATTACACACTAATCAATGAAAAAATAGTTAAAATGTCTATTTAATTAGTGTTAATTATTTTTGCTATAATTACTTATAATTAGTTTAGTTACTTTTGCTATAATTTTCATCTTCCCCCGGTTGCGGGGCAAGTTGGCACTTTTGCTTTGCTCATTTTAAAGGGCAAAGTAACTTCGATAATATTAAAATAAAAATTCCTCAATTTAAGTACAACACAACAAAAGGTAAATCTAATAAGATATGCAAAGAAAGAAATTACTTCAAAAGCTGAATTTATTAAAAATGGCTAAATGTTAACATTGTCTTTCTCTATCTGGGCACTATCCAACTGCAATCAATGCACCCAGAGACTGGCACCACAGACATCTACAGTATTTTAGTCGGTGCAGGAAAGCTCTGGCAAAAGTGATTGTATCGTTGAATGGGAAGTAGGTCGATGGACAGAATGGAGCGGAATTTTATATCACTATAAAATATTTTTTATATAATTAAAAGGTATAATTATTTTTATCTAAGTAATGGAATCGTGAAGTAATAAAATACCAACAATGAAACAATATATATGTTGAAACTATATCTTTCACCATTTTCCGCCACTGGTCGTCAATGATTTATTACTTTTATTAATTTGAAATGCCAGTCATATTTTCTAGGGAAAGATATGAGAGAAAGACGGTGCTGTTTTAATAAGTTATTTTATAATTTTTTTCTTGTTTATTTCTCGTAAAAAATCAGCAGTCTTGAACGGCTCTCCTGTACGTTTCGGCTCCACTATACAGCTGGACGTTTACTGTCCTACCGCCAAGAGAAAAAACCTGAGCAGGGTTGCCTCAAGTAGACGAGTCGAAGAAAGGAGGAATACAGATATAATATCAAGCGCAACATTTGGCAACCTAAGCGCACTTCCGTTAGGCGAGGAATTCGTTTTCTAACGAAGTACAAAGAGAAATGAGACTTCCACCTGTTCTATCTGCGCCAAATGAAATGAAGCCCTTTCCTTCACCCTCAAAATGCAGTGGAATATCCCGTTTCCATAACGACAACCACAGGCATGTCTAGTGTCTAGCGTTTTTCTCGTGGCGGTAAGACAGTATACATCCTTCGCCAGGCCTTCGTTACTTCACTTCTTCCATCCAATTTTAAAGTGATCAGCAATGCTAAGACCCAGGGCCGTCATTACTAGATGCAGGGCCCAAATGGAAACATTTTGGATAACCCCGATATATTTAAGTTTTAATAAATAATAAATAAATAAACAATATGAAATTTTAATAAATAAAATAATATTTATTGTTAAAAATAATAATTTTAATAACTTCATTTACTTAAAACTTAATTTTTTAAAAAAATTTAGGAATGCTAAATTTTTTATTGTTTTTATGATTGGATGCATTATAGAGTAGTTAAGTTTTCGAGGGAATTAAGGGCATTATAAAGTTATTTATACATGATCTCTGAGGAACACAAGATACGGACGCATTTAACTAACGAAAATAATTCAGAAACCCAGAAAAAAATTACAATTTTTGACTTCTGAAACAGCCAGCCGGCTCCAGGAAATAATTGGACAACATTGGTTTGTAAACGAATCTAATAGTATGAAAAAATTCCTATGGATAATGTTTTTAAATCAAAATGATACTCAATTATAATTTGAATATTAAGTTTGAGTAGATTCTTTGTTGCTCTCTTGCGCGGAGCCCTATTTGGAGCAATTGGTCTAATCGGCTAAAGTCCGGCCCTGCTAAGACCAAGCTCATAGCTGGACCATTTTCTTGCCCTATTTGATATCTTTTGCTTATGTGTATTTTGCGGTTCAATTCGTCTCCTGGTTAGTACTCTAAAAAAATTGCAACTTAGACAAATGATTTCCAACATTATTTCTCAAACGCGAAATTTGTTACATAATATTAAAAGCGCAGACTTCGGTACAATTATCCATCCTTAATGTCATACAACCACTGGTTCCCTCGCACCGGCAACCGCTGTCCTCCAATCAATCCATTTGTATGTGAACAACAACTTCCCCTGATGCCATTTCTCATCGAATGATAATCGCTGGGGTGAAACATTATACTATTCCATTTCTTTGTGGCGAGATTGCTACATAATCGAGTGGGTTCTTTCTGTTAGACCGTCGGGTCACTCGAACCCTCTATTAAACCTGCCCTCTCTATTATTGCCAGCATCAGGTGTGACCTTTTCCTTCATTAACACCCGACAGATGTGGAATAGGAGCTGACACCTGAATCCGCCATGATGGATTGAAAATTGCCTTGTTCTCCTAATTCGTTTTTTGGAACATATGCAACCCGGTGCTTGGTGGAATTCTACGGCCTGTCACTGCAAGGTTGGATTTTTTTCCCTTGGTTTACTTCCGTCTAAGAGATTCACAGGGAAAACTAGTGAAACTTTGTCAAACTTGTTCAACGGAGTAATTGGCATGTTGAATTCAATTGAAAGCCGAATACTGTTGTTGAAAGGACTGTGTGGCAATTTTCTTGTTCTTTTATTTCAGTTTTAAGAAACCAGGATGTGGCCTCACAAAAATGAAATCAGCGGTTACATCGCGAAGCATTACATTCTCATTAATATAATGTAGTTAATTAATATGACATATCTGAAGCGTTAATTTCTTTTAATTTTGAAATTTAGGGAAGTCTTATCTGAGGGAAAGGGAAGCAAGCCACTGTAGAATTAAATATTACATCGAGATCATAAGATGATTTTGTGATATTGCCGCAATCGATTAATGTCAGTTTAATTAAATGACATTAATTAGTATGACTATGAATTAATAATGTATATTAAATAATATGACATTTTTAAAGCGTTATTATTTTTTTAATTTTGGGATTTAGGGAATCCTATCTGAAGGAAAGGGAAGCAACTGTTCTATTAATTATTAAGTCACGATCGAAAGATGATTTTTGGAAAATACCGCAATGGATGAATGTCAGTTTTGAGTGGATAATCACACATTATTTTGTAACTTTAATGCCATAAGGAATTTTCGTGCGACATCACGATCACATAACCAACATAACTGTGCATGCCAACTAGTAATTAATAGCACGTTGCTTTCCGCTGTGATGTCAAGAAATCTTTTTTCTCTGAAGATGCGCAATAGATACGAAAATTAAATTGGCGCTACACGTTTTGCGAGCATCACTTCAAAATGGATTGATTTCCTTAGGATTTCTTTATTTGAAGTCTCAAAAACAGTTAACAGTGGCTCTGCGAAGAAAATAATAATGTTAATGTCACAAGAAAATGTCACTAATTTCTCGCAATAAATAGTAATAATGATCCGACTTTAATCCGTTGTAAAACGATCAATGATATTATGGTGGAAAAGGCGCTAAGTATAAAATTACCCTGCTTAGGATGTACCTTTCTGCGATGTACAGAAAATAGCCCAAAATATTTCATCTCTTTTTGAAAATGATGATTTTTACTGTATGTTCAGCATCACTATCCGGCATTTTTGAAGTCCGGAGATGTTTCTTAAAGGAAAACGTACAACGTGGATTCATATCTGACAGAGCATTGTTAAGACATTTATAATAAACTAGCTGTTATGTCCGGCGTTGCTCGGGATTAAAAAACTTTCATGTCTAATATTTTTGATGTAAGAACCTACTTTAGTATAGAATACCCAAAATTCTTTTATCTTCTGAAACTTTTTATAATTAAAATGAGAATATCAATTGAACCAAAAATTTTGTTCATAAATCTTGCAGTATAAGAAAGGTTTTGACGGATGTTTCGGGACAATTAATTACATAGTAAATTTTTAATTAAGAAAAAGCTTTGAAATAAATATGAATAAAAAATAATAAAATTAGTCTTCATCCAGAATTCTTCTAATGTGAGATAGCAACAGTTCTTACTATGTATTCTTGCACTTCACCAATAAAAAAAGTGTTACAAATTTTAAACACAATTTAATTTTTGAAAAATTTTTAAAATGAGGGCACCGAATTGAACGGTTATGAAACTTGTGTCATGAAAAGATAATTTTTTTAACTTTAAATATGTGCAAAAATATTTTTTTGTGACATTATACGTATTTTCGAAAAATATCACGGAAAATGCCAAAATCAATCTTGCTTAATTTCCAATTAACTGAACTTTTAATAAGATTTGGGGCTTTTAAAAGTTGACAGTTGACTCTCTTCTTATATAAAATATATTTATAAAAATAAGCAACAATTTCAGAAATAAAGGTAAATTAGTTCAAAATCTAACCGTTGCCTAGCAACGGAGTAGCTATAAATTTGCGTTATTTCAAAATCGTCTGCACTTAATTAGCAATTATTAAACTTTAAAAAATTAATAAAAACTGAAGGGAAAATGTCACAGGTATAAAATTGGCATCATTGAAAAGGAAACATTTTGAAATTTAAGATGGTATAAAATTATTTTTGGGGAGATAATTTGCACCAGAAAAACGGAAAAGCGGAAAAACGGTTTCGGACAATTTCTAATAAACTGACTGTTTAATTAATTTTTTGGCTTCGAAAAGTTAACAGTAATCTTCCCCTTGTCTTAATTAATATATGTGCAAAGTTTGGTGAAATCAGTGACGTGGTTTAGGAAGGAGATGTGGAACATGCATACAAACATACATGCATACCCACAATGACTTTTATTTATATTAAGATAATTTATAGCACTATTTTTAAAATGATACTCCTTCTAGAAAATATGGTATAACATTCGAAGTAATTTTGTCCAAATTTTTGGTAGACATTTATAAATAATTTTATTATTAATTAAAAAGAATAAGCTTACTGATGGTCTATATAAATATAAAACATTAAGTGCTTTTATTTGCAGTGGGATTTGGCTTTGTCTAGTGCGGCTCAGGAACATGTTAAATTCCTTGGTAGCCGCCCTTATGACGAAGTTTTGCGTTATTTATATGAGAAATGCAACTTGCGATGAAACTCCTTGGTACCGGCCCTTATGACGAAGTTTTGCGTTATTTATATGAGAAATGCAACATGCGATGAAACTCCTTGGTACCGGCCCTTATGACGAAGTTTTGCATTATTTATATGAGAAATGCAACATGCGCTGAAACTCCTTTGTACCGGCCCTTAGGACGAAGTTTTGCGTTATTTATATGAGAGATGCAACATGCGATGATCTTGAACATATTTAAGCGGCTTTGATAAAAAAAGTAACCTATTTATTACCGTAAAGGTGAAGCAGAAAATATTGAAAACTTTGATTAAAAAAATAAAGAAGCTTTTAATAAGGGATTTATGGTTGCTGTCAGGTAAATCAAAAATATTTGTATAAAAATTCTAGAAATAAATTTTTCATATTATTAATATAATATTTCATTTGCCAATATTTAAAGGAGAAATACTATCTCTTTACTTACATACCCATCAAGCGATAGAGCAACATAAAGATAAAGCAAGTAGTCATTCAACTAAATTCACTATTAAATTCTTGGAACAAAGAAGTTAGAAACTTAATAATCAATTCAATAACATTTATTCGTATAACTGCCAAACCACCAGGTGTACCACCCATGGATTTTTCGAGTTTGGTGTATGGTAAAAGGCAATGAACAATTTTAAACCTAAAACTAATAGTATTATGAAAAACTGTGGAAGAGAAATGGGAGAAAAAAATTTCATTAACTTTACAAAAAGCGTTATTACAATGGTAATTAAGACGTAGAATGAGCTACGAACATGAGTAATAAAATATAATAACATTTAAGACAAAAGGGTTTTAAGCAAAAACCTAATTCTTATTATACCAAAAAAAAATATATATACGAGCAGCCTCACTATGATAATTTTAATATGATTATTTTACCTTCTTTTCAACACTATAATATATTGTTCAGTTTTATTTTTACGACAAAATTATTTAAATATGTGCTTTCCGTTTGGAAGTAAATTTCACGCACGAACATGCCAGTGATTTTACCTTCTTAGCTGTGTTAATGACTTTTTGATTCATCTACTGAGGAGATTTTCGAGCTCATTGTGAATCCAACGAAGCATACAGGGGGGTGGGGCTAATAAAAAGCCTTATAATTTAAGAGGATTTTCTTGAACCATTAACATTGGGAACAAACCAACCATTCCGTGTCTTCTTTGCCCTTCAAATATCGACAATATGATTCATGCAATGATCTTGTTAACGTTCTGTCTTTAAGATCCACCAATAGAAAGATGGTTTAAACAGACTAAAATCTTGACTCCAGAGTCAACTTGAGGGTTGATTGACATCTTGAGTGATTGGGATATAATTGCACTTGCTATTTGTCGTGCTGGCTCCATTCATTGGAGTTGAAAAGAAGCGAATCAGCGGTGTGGAAACGTCATTGCCAAAAAAATGGGCACCGGTAAAGACGCTTGTTCTTTAAGTGGCCATTTTTCAACTCGGAGAAATTATGGTTATTATTTCAAAAGCGATTTTTATTGATCGTTTATTTCGCATTATTTCAAAAGATAAATGGGGACCTTGTAGGATGGTATATCTTTCTCGGTTGTAATAAACGCTCGGTCTGGAAAAATTTGATCAAGAGATAGACACGATCGTCTTACTTAGAGCTGAACACGCAACTGTCATATTTTTTTCAGCAATTTTCATATCAAAGAAACAAAAGGCAGCTCATACCGTAGCATGGAGATATGTTCCAGTAAAGTATAGAATAACCAGTTACAAAGTTGCGCATTGAAATAAGCAAGGGAATAAGAAAGAACAGGAATCAAGATGTATGGTTGTGCACAAGTGTAAAGAATAGCGGTTTAAAAGACCATTTATTTCTTAATACAGTGAAACAGCTTTAGTACGCCTTTCAAAGAGCCACTGCAAAACAATGCATTATCGAATTTTTGTTCAAAATGCGATAAACTATTTACTTAATCCATACAATATAATGGCATAGGTCTACTTTTTAATATGATGTTATAATCAATTTATATATTATTGTGCTTATAATTTCAGACAGCATAAATAGACTTCAGAATATTTTAATAATCCCCTCTTTATATATATATATAATAAAAATCAATCAGTGTTGAAATTAAATATAGTTTATCGGTAAAAGCGTATAAATGCTCATCAGGGGTAAATAAGTGAAATCTATACGAACCGCTAAAAATTAGAGAAATCATAATGTTTTCTGCGAACAATGCTAGCATAAAGCTAAACAACATTTTTTCGTGTAATGTCAAAGAAAATATTTCTATTGGTTATAAAATAAGAAAATGAAATGACTCAAGATGTAAAAAATGCCCCCTTTTCGACCCAAATCTTGTTTCCTCAGACACTTCAACTAATTTTAGATGTAAAATGTTTAATGCAATATATTACCTAAAATGTTGTTTATGTGACATGGAATATGTAGGACAAGCCAGCAGTACCCTTAACATTAGGATAAATTCACATCGTTCCGATATTAAACATTATAATAACAAAGAAAAATTCAACATAGAATTCAACCACTTCCAGAAGCACGATTTCAGCAAAGTCTGCCTATATGTGTTAGATATTATACCAGATAAAAAAACAAGATTAGAAATGGAAAACTTCTACATGCTAAAACTGAAAATTATTGCCCCATTTGGACTTAATGACGTATTTCAAAACAAAATGATCAATCTTAACAACTGTTATGCATCAGAACTTTTTGGTACTAGCCATAACATAAACGAAAGAGGTTGCAGAGGTAGCGGTAAAAATAAGAAAAATTATAATAGATTATCAAAAGAAGAACTGAATTATTCGCTCTATCAAGAACTAAAAACAATTGAAAACGATTTCAATAAAAGTTTAACTACAAACTCGTAAAAATTTCATTTTCTCTATTAAAAATAAACTATGCCATATTTTTGAAAATATTCTACATACTTACAAAGCTGATAATCAACACTTTCTTCTTCTCCTCAACGATCTATTTAAAGCAAGGATTGCAAAGTTACATAAGAAAAAGTCAGATCAAACCATTATATATATGACAATTAACTTCAAAAATCCAATATTCGATAAATTTAAATTAAACTCTGCACTTAAAGAAAATTCTAACTTATTCCCAATAAAAAATATAGAAATAAACAAATGCCTTAAATATGACACAACATTTGGAAGAACTGTCTTTAATTATAATTTTTTCTGTAAAAATATAGAAATGAATAGTATCAATGTTCCATGTCATTCCAATAAAGAAAAATATAAAAATTATGTGGATCCTTTTCATAAACACATCCTTACAACGAAGAATTAAGGTCAATAATGAATAAAGGTACAAAATTTCGTCCTATTTTCAAAATTTTGTTAAAACACATTTTAAAAAGTTTTCTCAATGACCTAGATAATTTTTGCCTAAAATTTGCACATAAATTTGACACACCTGTGCAGTTTTTCACCGAATGGAAATGGAATATGTATTTCAACTTTAAACACTTCATAAAAAGCAATTACAGAACAAATCAATTCAAGAAATGAAACCTACGAATTCCGAAGTATAAAGGAAAGCATCGAAACTCTGCAACAACATTTCATTATAATCCCTATTGACAAGGCAGCCGGCAACTACGCAATAATCTGCAAGAAATTTTATCTTGAACTATTAGATACAGAACTAAAATCTTCAGAAACCTATAAACAGTTCAAATCTAATATCATCACTATTAAGAAAAATATCTCAGCCTTAAACAAAAAAATTGAATGCCACAATGTAAATAACAACCTTCCGTATATTGTCATCTATCCTAAGTTCCATAAACAGCCTATTAAATTTAGATACATTACTTGCGGTACGAACACCTATATGAATAAACCTGGAATAATCTTCTCGAAATATCTCAACATAATCCTCAAGTTTATTGAAGACGAAAATTTTACCTGGATAATTAAAAATACCAATAATGAAGTTATCGAATTCCTTAAAAATAATAAAATAGATACAATAGAAACCTATGATTTTCAAGACTTCTTCACAAGCATCCCATTAGATAAATTACAAGAAGTCCTAATGAATTATTTCTACGACCTAAAAAACTTACTTAACATCCCAATAAGATTCTGGAAAGATCTAACAAATTACTGTATTTACAATAACTTTATTTTCAACGGGGAAAATATCTTTCAGAAAATTAAAGGCCTCCCACAAGGAACCAGTTATTCATCTCTACTTGGCAATTTATTTCTACACTTTTTTGAATGGAATATCGTTATTAATTCGAATTCGATAATTATTTTTAACCATAAAGATTTCAATACAACTAATAATAATCTGTATCCAACTGAACTTAAATTAATCCAAACCAATAGCTATCAAGAACCAGTTATTTTTCTAGACTTAATTACTGATTGCCAAAATACTTTAAAAGTAGATATTTATGACAAAAGAAACGAGTTTAAATTCAATGTCAATAGATATATTTTTTGGAACTCAAATATCTCTTATAAAATTTACAAAAACACTATCATTAATAAACTCATAAGAATTAACAAAACATGCAGCGATAAAAATTCAATCAAGAAACAAATTCAGTACCTTATAAATAACCTTAATAGTAATAAAATTCCTACCTCCTTCTATGAACCTTTAATTAATGGCTTTAAGATGAAAGTAAAGGATTGCATATTATAGCTATGCTGGCGCAGTTCTAATACTGTGGTAGGGTCTCTCAAGTCAGACAGGTCTAATGTGATTACCTCGAAAACGCATCTTTCAGTCCTTTATTAATGGCATTCAAATTGAAATATTATTTAACACTTACCGTTTCCACCTTAATTTTTAAATACACTCTTTTGTTATCATTTTCCGTTTTCATTATCGTTTTCTCATTAATCCTTGATTTTTAAATACACCCTTTTTTATCGCTTTCCTTTTTTTATCATCATACATTTAATCGTCATCGTTTTCTCAATGCAGACCGCTTTCATCTTTGTTTCCATCGGTATCTTAATCTTAATCGAAAAGTAAAGAAAGTAACTTGATATTTCGTAAACATCCGAACCCTACATGATGCGTTCAGTTCATTCCTTTGTCACGTGTCCCGTTGGCTGCATCTATCAGTCTTAGGTTCATAAAATTATTTCTAATATTTGGTATTTCACTCGAATTCTTGGTCTATCATAATGTTCGGGGTGAAGGACAGTGTTTTTAGCTTTATGCTAGCACTGTTAGCAGAAAACATTATGATTTCTCTAATTTTTTAGTGTTTCGTATAGATTTCGCTTATTTACCCCTGATGAGCATCTATACGCTTTTACCGATAAACTACAGTCTTTCCATTTAATTTTAACATTGATTGATTTTCATGGTATTGATATATTTTCCTCAAATCTTCTTGAATTGCAGCATTATTGCGCATTCGTTGCGTTTGTGTTTTATATTATAGTCCCCTTTTAAATATATATATATATATATATCCCTTTTGTTTATTTTCTTTCTATAACTCCAATTACAGAGTGCATGATACAGAAACAAACACTAAAATAGCCATAAAACACAGATTAATATGTGTATATATTGAAAATATGGCACATGTTTTGATTATTTTAAATGTTTAAAGAGACAAAAGACAAAAATTCAAAAACATATAAGAAACAATGGCCACATATAATTGAACAACACTTAATTACAAGTAAAGCACATGGACCCATAACTTCCATCCTTGTGAAACAACAAGATTTTCATGAACTAAATAATAGAATGTAGAATCAATGAATCTGAAATAAAATTCCTCAATCTTCCTCTGAGGGTCGTTTGTATTTTACTGTAAGCGTACACCAAAAGTTAATATAACTCTTCGAAATCTTTATCATTTGCTATGAAAATATCATTATAAATGGGAATATTTCTAGGGATCTCCGCATATTTGTTTATTTGGGTTTTCATTATATTGCTAATCGAAAAAATAATTTTATCTGACTTTTTTGTAACACTAGCATTTCCTTCCGCATCCTTTCTTTAAAGAAACATGTACGTCACCGAGAAATGTTTTACATAAAAAAACTTTAAAATATTACGATAAAACTTTTTAATCCATTTTAAAGATTAGCTTTATATCTTTTGAATTCATTCATAATTCTTTTGCAGAGTTGATAAATTGTCAACGGTCCATAAATCCCAAAGTTTCTTATTTGTAACGTCACTTGACACTATACTAGCATGCTCTCACTACTCATTTGGAATTTGACGATATTTTAATTAAAGAACCTTATCCTGTTATTGCGCGTTCTGTCTGTGAAAGTATGAAGACCTATCTAGCAGATATAGTTCCAGACTCTAAATCCTATATATTTTGTCAGTTATGATGAAATTAATTTAACAATATTGCAGTAACATAACTATGTAGAGAAAAAATATTAAAAAAAAATTATTTTCCATTTTCCATATTTGAAAAGAAGTATTACTTACTGGTTTACATACTGTCTTACCGCCGCGAGAAAAGCCCTAAACACCAGACATGCCTGTGACGGTCGTTACGGAAACGGGATATTCCACTGCATTTTGAGAGTGAGGGAAAGGGCTTCATTTCCTTTGGTGTAGATAAAACCGGCGGAAGTCTCATTTCTCTTTGTACTTCGTTCGAAAACGAATTCCTCGCTTAACGGAAGTGCGCTTAGGTTGCCAAATGTTGCGGTTGATTTTATATGTGTATCCCTCCTTTCTTCGACTCGTCTATTTGAGGCAACCCTGATCAGGGTTTTTCTCCTGGCGGTAAGACAGTAGGTCGCAAAGGGAAAAAAATCTATGCTCTCTTTTATAGAGTTGTGCTGTCTAAGGACAGTCGAACAAATCTACACTTTTAAAAGGCCGTGCTTAGCTATAAAATTTACATAGTAATACATAGAGTCCGAATCAAATGTCCCTAATTTGAATATAGTCGATTAAAAAATATATTAGCGATACGTTGGCGATATTAGGCAAAATTGGCTGCTGAATTCTTAGATTTTGGCGACAATTTTAATTTTTCATGTATATATGAAAACTGAGGCTGTATGCGCACAAAATACAGATTGTGCAGAAACTACATCTAAATGATGGGTCGCCGCGTGTTGCATTTGCTGTGGAGATGTTATCTCGCATTTAAAATGAACTCGATTTTTTAAACCGCATAATTTTTTCAGATGAAGCAACATGTCATGTGAGCAACAAAGCGAATAAGCACAACTGAAGAATTTGGGGCTCAGGAAATCACTATGCAGTACAGGAAGTGGAAAGAAACAGTCCAAAAATCAAAGTGTGGTGTGCTCTTTCACACGATACAGTCATAGGACCATTTTTCTTTGCTGAGACTTCTGTGACGGCAAACATTTACCTAGACACGTTGCAAATTACGCAAGACCCCAAATGCAGCATTTACAACCCACTGTTATCTTCCAACAAGATGGGGCCCCTCCTCATTGGGGCACGGATGTTCGAGCATTTTTGGATATAACTATCCCTAATCGATGAATAGAACGCGGTGGTCCAGTTGCCAGGCCACCAAGGTCTCTAGACGTCGCTCCACCGGATTTTTTCTTTGGGGGCTGCGTCAAAAATAAAGTCTACTCAAGGGAGATCCGTGATGTTGAAGATCTTCGTGCCTCAATAACCGCTGCTATTGCTACTGTGACTACGGAAATGCTACAGTGGACATGGATGGAACTGGACTACCGGCTGCATATCCTCAGGTCTACTAAGGGAACCCACTGATTTTTTTAATAAAAACTTTGTGAATATTGTTATCTAATTTTACATTTTTCTTATGTTTTTTAACTTTCTGTTACGTATAGCGACCTTCACAAATTAGGAACATT
Organism: Araneus ventricosus; assembly: GCA_013235015.1. Lineage (NCBI taxonomy): Eukaryota > Metazoa > Arthropoda > Arachnida > Araneae > Araneidae > Araneus > Araneus ventricosus. The sequence continues at coordinate 949,491 of BGPR01000071.1, forward strand.
TGATTCGGACACTCTGTATATTAGTGTATGATAACGGCTGTAAATAAATTGTAATAGCTAAAAGTAATAATGACGCATAAAAGTTGGAAATGGTAATTAGAAAATAAAGTTAAAAGAAAAATTTTAATTTTTAAGCCTACCTAGTCAAAATTACTCGTATTATTTCTTAGTAAAGCATTAATTTAAGAAATAATGTTTAATTAAATAAGAATAATTTATTAAAATAAAATCAATTAATATAATAATTAATTAATTAATATCTGTTCATAGCGTTGTGTTGCTAATATTAGTTTTGAATTAAATTTAAATAAATCAATTTATCATTAAACAAGTTAAAATATACTTCTTTCAGTTCACCTTTTGCTAAACTTGGCCGTTTGGTCCATAAATTATAGTGGCTAGTATGTACATAATTGAAAATTTTCTTTACATACTTCTTTAATTTGATAACATTTTGTGTAAGTAGATGAATAATTACACAATTTATAGGCAAGGCATAAGAACAGTAAATAACCATCACATAATTTGGTAAAAAATGCATTTTATTTAACTTTTGCATTTAAAAATGCATTTCATTTTTCCTTTAGATAGAGTTTGGTAGAATCTAAGTTATTGCCTGCATTGTTGATATAGGTGTCGTAGAATTTCGACTTATATTTAACTTTCAAACTAGCCGCTATACCCCTCATGTTAAATGAAATGCATTTTTTACCAAATTATGTGATTGTTATTTACTGTTCTTATGCATTGCCTATAAATTGTGCAATTATTCATCTACTTACATAAAAGGTTATCAAATGAAAGAAGTATGAAAAGAAAATTTTTATTATGTTCATACTAGCCACTATAATTTATGGACCAAACGTCCAAGTTTAGCAAAAGGTGAACTGAAAGAGGTATATTTTAACTTGTTTAATGATAAATTGATTTATTTAAATTTAACTCAAATCTAATATTAGCAACACAACAATAGTGATAGGAGAACGGTGGGTAAAAGTAACGAGCGACTAAGAAAACCCACAGCAATTTTACCTTGTTGTGAACACTGCAGAGCATTGCCACGGTGAACTTTTAGTGGTGTTGCTACTGTGTAAATATACGACGTATTTTCATTAATTTGCTCCACTTCGTTTCCCATTTACAAGGAAAAATTCACTTTTCTTACTTTCCTATCTAACTTTTCGATCATAGAGCGCAAGTATTTGTCATTATTTAAATCGAACCAAATGTTTAAAGGCGTATTTCAAATTAAAGCACGTATCATAAGCTACAAGTTGGCGTAAATTGAGTTTATCTGTCTGTAGCGTTTTGGCACCTAGTGGCGGTTTAGTCAAGGGCTAACGAGGAGGCCAAGAGCATTTTTTCACTTTGTGCTCTTACAAACTCTCCCTAAACTAGCGTTAACTTTTACTTCATTTTTTTCTTGTAAAGATAATAAACATTTGTGGTAAATGAATAGTTCCGTTATAATATTTTATTGGAATATAAACGTAATATTTTACTGCGAAAAGTTTCATCTTAACATGATCCTGTTTCTAAAGTCCTAGTTGCACAAAATATTATGCCCAGCCTATTTCAGTGTTTCTTACAAACATGTAGTATACAGCGATGTTTTATTATTTGTTTTAGAAACTCATTTATTAGTAAACATCGCCTCATGAAAGGAAAACCGATAGAAAAACTCTCATGTAGAAATATCTGGACTGGTTAATCCCAAGATGGAGGTTGGCAGGAGTAAAAGGGAAGTGGCTCGAGAATTTGGGATCAGCGAGTGCACCCTGCGAAAAAATTGAAAGCTGTAGGCTAATAGGCCTATTTTCTTTCATCTTCTCTGCGCTTTCTTTTCTTTTAAGTGATACCTAGGACTACAGAAAAGGCTACATGCAATAAAATTAACTTTAGAATTAGTTCAATTTTGCAAAACAAGGTTAAAAATTTCCAGCAAAAAGGAAAAGATAATATGAACCAGAAAAAAGGAGACTTGGCTTAAGTCAGAAATCGCGCGCCTTTTTAAGCTTTTTTGGAAGAAAATGAAAACTATAAAAAAGAAAATACAGAATTTCCTTTAAGATGAAGGAAGGGTAGTGAGAGGTTAATTTTAAAACAAGGAAAAAAGGAACAAAACTTAAAGAAAGGATTGACTTTTTGCTATGAGCCTATAATTTCTGCTGATAATGCTACTTAATTATTACTAATATAATAGCCCATATCTGTCTCTCACTGATCCGGTAACGCTCTGACGTCACCAACAATAAAATTCGGGCCATACCACTGCGAGACGTTAAACAGCATTATTTCATTGTTAGAGCACCTAAATTTCAGTAATTTTAAATTTAAAATAGTAATTCTCGTTCTAATTTCAAATTTAATAGCTCTAAGATAGTGAAATAAAATTTCCTATCGATTGATATAAAATTGATCTCGCTATGACCAATAGTTCCCGAGAAATTTGAAAATATATTAATCATATATTTCAAATTAATTTCCGTTTTTCAATAGAAAGTAGTAAATCACGGCAGTGGTATATAATGCGAGTGGTATAGTTTGAACGCCACGATGCATCTGATTATTTATTGCAATCGTGATGATATAATTTGATGATATTTTTCGGCAACGTTAAAATTTACACAAAGACATCTAAAGTACAAGGAAAATTGTTAAACAACGAAAAATACTTCACACGGATTGGTGTTTATAAAGAGGTTTTTTGAATAAAGAAATGTGTAAATAAAAAAATATTTCCTCTCGTAATATATATATATATATATATATATATTTAAACACGTCAAATTTGACGGGAAATCTCTCGAATGAAGAGGCAATTTGCATTTTGGTGATTTTCTAGTTTCCTAAGAATATGGGAATTCTTATCACGAAAGCTGGATTAAATGTGGATTGTGCGAAGAGTGTTGGCAGGAGGGCTGCAGTGCCTGTTATGTATTTATAAGCAACTGCTATTAGACTGTGCAAAAACAAAGATAAGGAAACGCGCCAAATTCTCTCGTGATGATATTAACCAATGATTTTTAGGACACCCCTTGTGTCTGAAACAGTAATTATAAAACGCCCCCGAAAACGACAAACGAGCGGGACGCATTCCGATTCCGTTATCTGTTTCTTGGCCGGCAGGAAGTCGAACTGGTTTTTGACGATAAAAGTGTTTTAAGGAGCGTTTTTTTTGTGCTAAAAGATCGAAAAGATGATTTTTTTCATTCGCTTCCTTTTAGAGTCCAGTAAACGCTCAATAGAATTTAGCATGTGGCCACCCTACTTGCCTACTCTTACCCTTCAGGTAGGCCAAGAGTACGCAATTTTCATTTTTTTAGTTTTATTTTTCTTACTTAAATCATTAGAGAAAAAATCTTGTTGCCTAGATTTATTGATTTATAGTTAAATAATGAAAATTGTGTGAAATTTTGAAGTTTGTATTTTACTTATTTTAGTTTTTATAAGCTAAAAGCCCTTGTGTGCCTACAATTACTCTCCTTTCCCCTATATATGTGTATACAGTTCGACATAATATAGTCTAATTTATATATATGTGCATTATTGAAATCGATTTGTGTGTGTCTATATTGGTCGTAATTGTATCAGGGGAAAGGCCGAGCTAATTTCGGGAATTAGAAAATAAAAGAGAGTTGTTGGAGAACTATGACCTATCTTATTTGCATAATATTCTTGACATTCTTAGTTTGAAATCCCTAAGATACCTTTCACGTGAGCTGTTTTTTAATAAAATCATCAATCATATGATTGATTGCCTTGGTGAACTTAATTGTACTCATTTTTCTGTGCCAGCCAGAACTTTCGAAAACAACTGCTGTTTGAAAATACATTTGTCAAATTTAATTATATTGATAATTTTTCATCATATAAATTTTGAAAAGTTCTTAACGAGTATTCTGAAAACGTGGATATTTTTCATATGTCCTTTAAAGTTTTCAAAAATAAGTGTTTATGACTTCTGAATTCTTAGTGTACTTTTTAACGTTTTAAAATTGAGTGCGTGATTACTATATTTAATTTTTTGAAAAAGGATTTAGTGTTTACAACTTTTAATGTTTTCAACTTTTATTCTTTGTCTGATGTGTCATGCAACACTATAACTGAAGTTTTTCCTGTAATTTACATTTTCTTTAAATAAATAAAATAAATTATTCATTTGCATCTAGATCATCTTGCCATCTAGGAACGTGTTAGTTCAATATGAGATCAAATTAGATATAAAAGCAAATTACTCCGATGTTGCCAAATGGAATCTCAGGACAGGTTTTTTAAAAATTATTTTATGTTAACCTGAAGTTTTCAAATACCCACTGAGAGTCCCACCCATACTTTGTCGGAGCGGTTTCAATCTGTCAAAGAAGTTTTTTTATAACTCTCAGAGGAACCGTCGAAGTCAATCAAAACTAACCAAATAACTAATATCGCAAATCAGAAATTTATTTCCAAAATCGCACGGCAATGAAATCTACTTAAATAAAAACTTATGCTGGAGAAAACATACATATACCAACACAGTGACTAAGGGGACATACGACTCTGAAACCTCGAAAGAAATGGTGGAAAACTGTCAAACTCGATACATTATATCTCTGAAACAATACAATTCACAAACTAGAAAAATAGAAGAAACATATCTTCTTATAGAACAGAAATTTCTAGAAAAATATCTGTTCTTTCCCGTATAGTCATTTTCAAACCTTCATGTTGGTATGCATTTATTTGAGAGAGTAATAAATATGGGTATAATTTTTGGAGAAAAAATGAGATCGTCACCTTGAGCGCATGATTACGGATAAAATATTTATCTAAAAACATTATTTTGGGTATCTAAGTAATCCAGGAGTGTTTATTTGGAAATTTTATGATTTTTTTAAAAATATTATATACATGCATATTTCTTGATGAAATTATCATAAAAGAGGCTTCCTTTATCCCAACTTTGTGCTTTCATTCTTTCTTAAAACACTTCTTATTCGTTCTTCGAAACAGTCGATTTAAATATTATATATCAGATATTATTTCTTACAATTTCTATTTATCCTAGCATAATTTTCTAATCTTTTGTATGAAAAGAAACATAAACACCATGAAAACTCAAATAAGAAAGAACGTTTAATAAATGGGAATCGGATAATCGGATCATGAATACTTTAAATCCTTACAAACGTGTTTAACTTTATTGTCGCAAATGATTCAGTTTTCCAACTAATAACTCAGTGTCTTATTTCACAGAAAACCCTAGAAAGGCAATAGTATCAATAAACAGGCCATTTTAAGAAAACATTTATCACAAACTAAGAATGCAATCTTACATAGTGAATTAAGCCATTAAAGGTCGAGCCCGTCATATTGACGTGCAACGAATTATCGCATTTTTAGGCTTATAAACTAAAATTTAATCATTAATTAGCTTCATAATTCGTCACAAAAATTACATAGAATCCATTAGCATCTCAAGTATTCTATACCTTCTTAGATGAATGAAAACGAGAGCTTCTTTCCAAAACAGGATATTATTAGATAATATCCTGTTTAGATTATTATCTTATTAGGTAGCAAAAATTGAGACTCTTAAGGGGTTAATTTCCATACCATTTGAAATGTGAAAGTAATGATTAATTGATATAAAAGTCGATACAATATTTATTTTATCGAAGTTAAACAAACAAATTTGGTGTTATTTTGATAGACAAAAACAACTTTTATTGGCAAATATCTCTGGAAAATCCTGTTATTACCTACTGCAGAGAAATTGGGTCGCGATTGAAACATTATTCTTTATACAAAAACCTCAAAGGAATGGAAATTTTATAAACATGAAGGTGGCAATTGATACTCCATCCTTGTAATACACAAAACCGGTACCGAAACCACAATGTAACGCAAGCCTTACAATACACTATTAACGACCTTCCACAGCTTTCCTTTATTCCACTCGATAGACCACTATTTGCATAACAAACCGGAGAAAATCCTTAATTGAAATATTACTTTTAATATCAGACATCACTTATGAAAATAAAGCTATTGAAGTCTAGGTTGCCACTCTTAGATGCTAAATACTTAACTCAAATAAATAAACAATAAATAACGAAGCATGAGGGGAAGGTATGGATTGAAATGTAGAACGCTGTCTATGCGGTCAAATCCGTGACCAACAACTGAATTATCGGAGAGTGAGACGTCGAACAATTGTCTAACTGAACCCTGCAATAACCTCCACCGCCCGAGCAATGATTTTCAAAATGATGAAAAATTATTCTTGCTGTTAAGAGAACACCCCAGGAAACTAAATTCTTACTGGACTCCGCCTTCCATGTCGTTCGGAGCCCAAATTACTGTGATGTATCCTTCTTCAGCGGATTGTTGTAAAGAAAGTGTTAGAAGCGGGCTAAATGTGCACTCACCTCTGCCACGAAGCCATTCCATCATTTCCATTGAAAGAGTGTTATCTTTGTCTAACTCGGATGGCATGCTCTTCCTGTTAGATTATGCAATTAGAGGCTGAGATTATGCCGCTTTTGGTTAGTAGTAGGTGGTCTGCATTTTCTATTCATTATTGTCATCTTATTATTTATGAATAGTAACCGCGGAAGTTAATGGCACTTAAAAAACGTTATATTTTATCTGTTGGTAAAAATGAAATACATGTTTCGTGCTTTAAATTTGCACATGGGGAGTTTTTTAATGTAAAACAAAGAATTGCAGATAAAACTCCATATTTTTTCTTGCGTTTTAATGGATCTACGAGCAGAAGTAGATAAAAAATATGCAAATTAACTAAATTAAATATATATGAATACCATCATGCATCTATTAACGGGGTAAAAGGCAGAATTGACAAAAAAAAGCATTTATATAATTGTATTTGGTTTTTTGCGGACTTCGCATAAAGTAGGGGTTTTCTTTTTATTTCAGTAAAATATCCTAATTTTCCTTGCCTTTACTGATAATTTCAGCTCTAACAAGTCAAAAATAGTTATAGACTTTTAAACTGTTATATTTTCAAAACGCGCATCAAAACAGTAGCAAGATTAGATAGGGCTACAGAAACAGAGAACATGATAAATTAGAAATTTGTTTAAAATGTTTGAAAATATCATTCACTTTTTATAAGTCCTCAAATAGTTCTTCTCGTAACCAGATAAAATGACTTCCTAAAGGCACCTTCTTTATCTTGAAAGATGGCATTTAAAAGGCGTAAAGAAACATGAAAAAAAAACTATTAAGGGATATAAAAAGGCTTTTCTATATCTGATTATCTCAAAGCTTTGTTTGAAGACATTAGGAATATTTTAAAGCTGATAGATATTGAAAGAATGAATATTAATTATATAGTTGATCTTGCCAATACTATTAGATATTACATTACATACTATTAGATACTACATTAATTTTTTACGTATATTTTTTAAGAAATTTTATAGAACTAAAGACAAAATCCAGACATTCGCTCAATGATTTGCCGTAAGTGTAACTTTGAAACAAAGCATTAATATATTTTGGACTGAAGAAGAGATTTTTTAAATCCAGAGAAGCTTTATAGTAATAATCCATTAATAGTTGTTAGATCAGTGCCGTGAATTGATTTGAAAATGCATACTTAGCACTCAGTGTACATAAATTTTTCAAAAACCGAGACAAAAACTTCCAAAATGTATTCAAAATTTTTACTTTTACATCATGTGTTTCATCTTATCTTTTACTAGCAGTCAGCACACGGCGTTTCCGTGTGACTTCAACAAAATAGAAAAAAAAAGCTCAGAATGACATAAAATAAAGTTTTAAAAACGAAATGAAAACACACACATATATATATATATATATATATATATATATATATATATATATATATA
>BGPR01000071.1:960832-1030549 GCA_013235015.1 Araneus ventricosus
AAACAAAAAAGACGATTCTTTTTTTAAAGAAGAAAGAAAATATTTCAGGGAAATGCTAACAATTTGTCCCTTAACAAGCAACAACACCTATTATCAATATTTAAAATTTCAAAGACGGAAAAAAAACTGGATTTTTCGCAACCAATAAATAATATTTCTGTATTTTTTAAAATCTGATATAAACGTTAAACCGCATGTTACTACCAAATGTGAACAGAAATTCTGAAATATTCGTTATTGGTAGCGAAACGTTCTGTTTTTTTTCTTTCTCTATGAAATTTTTAAAAAAATTGAAATAGGTGGTGTTGCTTGTTAGGCTACGAATTTTTCTGTTTTTTTTTTTCAGTTTCTAATCACTGGTTACCTAACACTCGTCAATCAAAGAATGTCTTATCGATTCTTCCAAAACTTTACGTACCCTATTTCTTAAAGAAATTCATATAATCATTATAGTTAAAATTCTTTACAAGATCTAAAGAATTCTGCAATATTTTCTAGATAAAAAAAAACTTGCTGTCCTTATCTCTTAACTCTATATAAACATTTATTTTTTTAAAATTTTTGCACTATTTTTGTTGTTTATATATTTAAGTCGACATCAAAAGTGAATAAAATTTTTGAAATAAAATGTAAATTTCAATCGAAAACTTTTATGAAAATATTCCACATTTCAATTACAAACGCAACAGCTACGTGTCTGATAAAACCGAGAAATGAAACAAGATATCCCATCTCAAGGTCCATCAACGATTTCAGGTGCACAAATTATCATCCCCAAAGCCAACGATCTTCTGCAATTACAACGGCGCCACTGGCTTCAGCAGCTTTTGGCAGATCATTCCGGTTATAGAGCCATCACATTTCATATTTTGTAACAACTTCATCATCCAAAAGCCTTAAATTACACCAATGGCCTGCTGCTGAAAATTACCCCCCTCTGATAATTTGATCCATAGGGAGGTCCCCGTTGCACCAATTAGTAAGGTAACGATCAATAGCAAATGTGCAGCAGCATGCATGTGGGTAAAAAAATTGGATCGTCTATGGCCAACGTAATATTGCGAAGAGGCCGCAGATTTAATTAGACAGTTTCCTGCAGCTGGTAGGAGGTTTGTATTACTTTACTCTCCTGCTGAAAATTTTCAGCAGCCTCTTTGGGGAATTTCGTGTAATTAAATCAAAAGGAGTTTTAACAAGCACAGGTGATTCTATGCTACCTGTATTTTGAAAGTAATGATAAGTATTTAAGATATGTCTGTGTATTGCATCTTTGCATGTAAGCATGTGGTGTTACTTTGGCAAAATATTCTATAGTTATAAAATAAATTTAGTTTTTTTCCCACTCTATATAATGATCTCAGTTGTAGTAATTGGATTGTTCGAAATTTTGTACTTACTGCAGATGTCGTTAAAAATGTTTTTGCATTCGTAAAATATTTTTCCTTTCATATCAACAGCGATGATGTTTGGTTTGTTATCTATTTTCAGAATTTTATGATTTTTTTTACTTAAGTTAGTTCTCCTTGCTTAAACGTAAATTTAATAATTAGCTCCTTATTATTAATGTATTGAATACTATTCAAGATTTATATTATTAATGATATGTGACTAAAATAATATACGTTGTGTAGAGAAAAAAGTAAATACTCTTCATTTGAAGAGATGACCGGTATGTAAATTTGCATATAAAGATAAGTCATTAGAGTATAACTTTTGGGATTAATTTTTATGCGAGAGGACTGAACAAAAAAGATTGTAATTTGTAGTCTTTTAGAATAATATTATTTAATATAGACTAATTTAATTTTAATTACTGAAAAGCAGCTACTGATAACATTAAAATGAAAAATTACTCACCGCAGACAAAGTAATATAAGGAACAATACATAAAGAAAAATTGAATTATGGGTGGCTTAAAAACTATCTGAATTTTTTTTAAAAAAGACAGAAGGTAAAATAACTACAGATCCTTGCTACATTCCATAAAGTTGTGATTTATCTATTCTGTAACCATTATACTACCTTGTGTAAATATTGTATTAAAGAGATTGTTAATTAAATTACGTATTAATACGAAACACTTGCTTTAGGATTTTATAGGACAAAGTTGTTTGGTTCTAACGAAACAAGTTTGCGATTTTTTTTCATTCGGAAAGGATCACAAATGGGAAATGTTTAAGAAGCCACTCTTTCTGCAAAATAGCAACGAAAATTTCCCTCGGACCATCTAATATTTTCTAATGATTCCTCGAGCTGTTAACATCCATTTCTTCGCCCTCGGTCCACCCACGAAGCTGGAAATTCCTTACGAAACTTTTCAACCTAACTCACACATTTCCAGATACTCATCTGGACTTCTTTAAAAGATAGGTATATTTTACTTTTAATGGTTTAATATGACCTGTAATCCCCTGGCCGCCATGCGCACTGAGATATAAAGTTCAAGGTGTTGGTTTATAGCCATAAAACCTGTATTTCAGTCCACAACTGACGCCTCGTCGATTTCATGCCGCAATTCCACGCGAGAGATAGAGTCGCTATATTTGAGTTTTATTGTACCTCCGAGATTGATAAGAATCATTCAGAATATCCTTAAGGCTGGACGGCTACTACTTGCCGCTTCCTGGTGCTGCTTCTCGAAAGGTGAGGTTCAGGCAGAGAACAAATATGTGCAGAAAGCCTAATAGCGTTTTTACAAATGTTGCAATTTTCGCAGGTGGATTCTCTCATTTCGTAGCTCTGAAATGATGTAGAGTTTCTAAAGATATCTTTATGTGCATTTATGTGAGGAGGATGTTGGCAACTCTTTAAGTGAGCAGGATGTTGGCAACTCTTGATGATCTTACTTCCATTATGTACCTAATTCTTTGGACTACAGTGCTGCACTCAGGTGCAAACTCCTTTGTCCTGAGTTGGTTGGATGGGGATTTAATAAATGAGGATTCACAGATGGAGCGCAAACTGTGAAAGATGTTTCTGATAAGGATGGTGCGCATAGTCTTAAATTATTTCGTCTTAGAAGTTGATAGAATCGTTGGTTTCAAAATGTGTGACCGATAAATGCTTTCTATGATATACTGTATGTAATGTAACACAAGATTATTATGGTATATCCAAATATGAGTTCATTGAATCTTTATTGTATTACAAAAATATTATATTTTTGTCTTATAGGACATATTTCCCACCATACGTTTGAATCGGCATATCAACATGGGTTTTCTGCTATAAATTCCAACAGCAATAAATGTTCTGATATATATATAACGCTTCAAAAATATGTACATACATTTATGTCAATTGCGAGAGAGTTTCAGAGTTAAGTTGACAACATTTTCTATGAATTCTATAAATATAACATTGACCATCCTATATATGTTGGGTTCCCATTTAAGGGGGCACCTCATTTATGGGGATAAGAGCTTCCCGTATAAGTAAGCAGATTCTCGCTTCCCTGTGAGATACAATAATGATGTGGGGTAGAGTTACCTCCTACTGGTGAAGAATCGCACCTCTGTCTGAGGGGTCGTCGCATGTGCTGTGGGACCACAGTACCAGAACTAATTATCGTGGCGGCCGGATCATTCAGATTTTTCTGCATACCAAGTCTGGGCGGAGTAACTCCTTTGTGCTACATCTATTTGGATTCCACTATGTTGAAGAAAAAATTACATTTCATGCCAAGTAACATTATAAGATATTAGGATAATATCTCGATGCCCGATTTTTAAAACTGAAAACTTGGATCCAGTTGTAATTACCATATACCTGGAGTTCTACTTTAAAACTCAGATTTCTTGTTGATTGCGGCCTTTTGTTTTTTATTTTCTAAAAGAATGGTGTAATGGGAATCCTTATAAAAAATAAACACGGCTTTGAAATAAATCACTGGGAATAAAATTAAATGATATAAAAGAAAGAAAACTTGTCATGAATTAGCAACATTATATCTTGTTGCATTAAAATTTGGAAAAAACATATTCTTTAATTTTTCGGTTATTCTAAACTTAAGTGATAAATAATTTTAAATATAACACTGAATGCTGCTGCGGAAATATTAAGTGATATGTTCTGGTAGCCAAGTAACTTATGCTAGTGATTATTCCTTTTCATCTGCGATATGCTTGTTATGTTTTCAAATTATTCTTTTTTTTCCTTTTCACGTTATACCCCGGAAATTTTCTACCCTGAAATAAACTATGTATTCTTGAGAAATCGTATTCTTTGAAGGAGAAATTAAATGTCTTTCAATTTTTTTATTGTTATCCTTGTATAGTTATCAATTGCAAAACATGAACTGCTGAAGAATGAATTAGAAAATTAAGATAATTGTGAAAAATTGGATATGAAGAAAATTTGCATTAAATATCAGTTTAAGGGTATAATAGACTCTACTAAGCTTTTATTTTTTCATATAAATTGTTGTCTTAAAGTTATATACATTGGAATATAGCAATATAAAAATCTGTTAAGTTAAATATATTTTTAGAAATTTAAAAATTTAGGCTTTCTGTGTTCTAAAATTCAATATTTTTTCACGAATTTTTTTATTATTATCACTTAAAAATACATTTTGTTAAAATCGGGGGTATCTTTCGTTCTCGTACAGAATTTTCATTAAAATTTTGTGCTTTTCTAAACTAAAAAAAGTCGAAATCTGAAATGGAACCTATATTTATTTAAATGTATGATAGAAATCCATCTTATAAATCTTATACCATCCTCAAAAGTTTTGACATTTTAGGCATTTCAAAACCACGTAAATGTGATTTAAAAACAACGTTTGGAAGAATAGTAATTTAAAGCATACTTACTCTACTGAACCCATAAATTATTTATTTTATAAAACGTATTTTAGTGCTATTTTATTCACATGTAAACATGTATTTTGGAGATATTGGAAAATGTTAAAATGAAAATTCAATCTTTGCTATTTTCAAAGTAAACTATCCTCTTAAGCTAATGATTTCTTTTAGCTGATATTAGTATTTTAACCTTACTTTTAGTAGAATATGTTTCTTATAGCAACATTCTAGGAAAATACAAAAATGTTTTATTATTTTATAAACATATAAGTCGTGTATTTTTTAAACATAGCAACTTATTTGCTAAGCATTGATTTAGTTGCTAGTGAAACGAATCGTAATATACATGGAGAAAATAATTTTATCTTCATAATTTTGTAATAAAAATGAGCACTTTAGTTTTTCTATAGATTTTACGTGACTTTTTTACTTAGTTTTTACAAGAAAAGTATATCATATAGGATGTTTTCATAAAATTACCAAGACCTCTGATTCAGTCTTAATACTAATGTTTTCTGTAAAAAATTCAAATATCTTAATCAGTTTTGTCATGCAGTTTAAAAATTCAAAACTTAATATTTGATGAAAAGCACACACTGAACATCACAAACTGAAATAACTATATCGTCTTTCCATATTCAGTAAAACGAAACTGTATTTCACGAAGTATACATGTCGCTGAAATATACATTCATGACCTGAAACCGGACGCATGAGGCCAGTGGGAATACAAATTGATAGATAATACATGATTAATATATAAACGTTACGTATATGAAATCAGCGAAACAATATTTAATCTTTCTGTAACAGGAAAAAATAAAATATTATTGATTTCATTGTACGAAATTATCTCTCCATTAAATCAATCCACTAGTTACGATAAATTCAATAATAAGGACCAAAGGGCAACGTTCTACGAGATGAAAGATTACTTGTCATCCATTAAATGCTTCCATTTGTAGAAATAAATGGAAATTCTAGAAACATCCACAACCTTATCTTAGTTAATGACAACTCACTCTCTTATTGTAGCCTCAGGTGCAGCGACTTAGCAACGATTATTAAACCACTAGCTCTTCATTAGATCACATTTCCCGATAGGTCATAATCAGCGCGAAGGCAAAATTGTCCTCATATAATCATTAATAAAACAATCTAGGTAAAAGCATCGTATTTCCTCATGATGAAAAATCGTATAAAATGATTCAGATGAGACTCATTAACGAATACGTGGAATTCAGAATAGGAGGATTTAGTGAATTGGATTTGGTGTGATAGGTGTTATTTTGACTCAAGCTGGATTGATAATCTGTGGGTTAGAGAAGTTCTTAATTTGCAACAATCAGATCATTATAGGGTATATTCTATTATCCATTTTAAATGTAGCCAACGAGATATTTATCTTTATCAGGAACGTTTGTGAAAATAACCGCAAAATATACGAGTTTAAAATCTACTCGGTAGTTATGAGGCACATTTCGGTATACTATTTAGTACATGAGACGACGATGATTAAGGAAGGACGACAAGATTCGTAAGGGTAGTATTGAAGACTTATACCTTAAAAGAATTCTTGAATATTGCCGAAAAATTCATAAATCGGATTCTTCAGTTTTTTATAAGAAAAAAAAATCGTAAAGCAAATACTTAAATAGTGTAAAAAAATTCTTAAAAAGGAATTTTTCAATTTTTCAAAAAAATGAATCGTAAAGTGAATTTTTAAATATTGTCAGGAAATAAATAAAATGAATTTTATAAATGAGAACATTTTAAAAATTATTTTAATCATTATGAAGTAATTAATTTTCTTTAAAATTAATTACGGTACTAGTCAAGCATGCTTTCGGAAACTATTGATTAAATGTTATGTTACAAATTCTTATGGATTGTTAAAAAATTCGTGAAAGTTTGCAAATAAGAATATCTACAAATTTTTTTTAAAAACTATAAATCAATTAATTTTTAAAAATTAATTGTACTAATTACACGGAGCACACGAGACGGCGATGATTAAGAAAGGACGACAATAATTTATAGATTAATATAGTAAACTTATCTTTATATAAATTCTCGAATATTGTCAAAAAATTCGTAAAACTGATATTATACTAATAAGAATATAAAAAACATTACTTAAACTATAATCTAACTTCTTTACAATTATTTCTGGTAGCTATGAAGTATACTTTCAGAATCTAATTAGTAAATGATACTACGATTATTAAGATGACAATATTGGACAGATTAATATCTCACCTTTTTAACCGAATTCTTGAATAGTGAGGAAAAAAATTCGTAAAACTGGAAGCTTATGAATAGAATATCTAAAAAAATACTTTAAACATAATTGAGTAATTAATTTTCCTCATAATTGTGTGAGTTGACATTCATGTTTAATGTAAATATTTTGTGTACTTTCAATTATTCACTTGCGCATTGCCACTGCTTCCAGTTAAAAGATGAAATTTAATTATTTGTGTGTAAGCTTCGTAGCTAGAATAATAAAAAATTTTAAAAAACCCTAAGTTTTTAAAAAAGTGTACTAGAAAATAAATTTTTTTGAATTATTTTCTACTTTTTAGTTTTTAATTCATCATTGCATACGTTATGGAATCTTGAAATCATTTTTTTCTCTTAAATTCACTATTAGTTGGCATCACCAGCATGCAATCAAAATTTAATTAAATCAATTTATTAACTGATAATTAAGTTATTAAAATATAAAATTAGAATATTGCCATCAAAATTACTAAGTGTATAAAATTTCAAATTTTTAGCACTTCAGGAAGAGTGTGAAAAATCGTTTACCGAATTCTATCTTCACAAACATGAAACAATTGAAGTTACATAAAGGTGAATAATAAATTTAAATAAAAAACACATCGAAATCAGAAAACAAATAGAACGATAATTGGATTGTTATCATTGGATAGACAGATACATTTTTTAAAATTTAAAGATGGTGAAATGTCCTTTTTTTTGGATAATAGCTCTCTTAAATGGTTGCAAAAAGCACCAAAATTACGAAATCAAAAAGCAGAAATGGCACACCGAAAAAGGTAGTAGAATAGGTAATTTTTAATAACACTGCGCAACGCTGATTTTTTGACGATGATATTCCAGTGATTTTAAGGTAAATTCATGGTGTTGATTCCAAAACTGGCATTCTTTTTGCGCCAGTTTTTGAGATAAAGTGAAAATTAAATTTCAATACTAATATTACGCATTACTCAAATCGCATTGAAACTATCTCATATACGAATCAATAATGAAATTAGATCAACGCATTAAATCAATTTAATTCTAAAGAGTAATCAATGTATAAATCAGAAGATAAATCTAAACATAAATCACATGACATCTGTGGCAAATGTGAGTTAAAGAATAAAGTTCAAAACGATATCAATGAATGAAATAAAGAAATAAATTTCAAGAAATAACAACAGACTGGTATGGTAAAAAATATAAGATAATATTACATTAAGTTCAATAAAATTAAATAAGTTAGTTCAATTAATTCATGGAAAAGATTTTGTATCATTTACTTTTACGTACATTGGAAGATTAGTTTTGAAATCAGCAGACTCAAGATATCCTAAAACTGTTAAAATTTTGTTGGCAAATGAAATGGGCATTCTGCTCCCCAGTGCAATTTTAGAGAATTTTTATTGATGCCGCTATATAACAATTGGCTGCATAAGGCGCAGACAAAGTCATTTTTAACTCCGAATTACAATTATTTATGTAGAAGTATACGAGAGATTCTTGGTTTGGGGATATCAGATTTTTACGATTTGTCTTCTTGAAGAATTATAACCTCTATTAACCCCGCCTGTATCAACCGAGGTATCTGTTAGCTGGGTTGTTATCAAAAAATCTAATTGTGTTTTTCATTTTTTAATAAATTCAACGAATTTTTCAGAAATGGGTGTCAAACAAACGATGTTCACCATGTGAATTGTTGTAAATGGTCGTTATCGGGAAGTGATGTTTTATAACCCCAGAAGTTATTTAAAGGGAGGGGATGATATAAAAACAGTTCCATTCTTAAGTGCTTCAATAGTGATGTAAGCAAATTCCATGCATTTTCATGAAAGAATAGCGCTGTAAATGAGTCTTTCACTTTGTTGAGCGGGGTAAAATATTCTTTTAAAAAACTCTTAAAGAATCGGTGGAGAAATCCAAAGGTAACACCGTAAGTCAACAAAATTCGCGAATCCTCTTATCAAAATTAAACCTCATTTTATCTTGTCTACATATTTGAAAGATATTGGTGCTTTTAATGATATTTAATACCTTTTCATAGATTTTACATTTCATTTCCCCTCTTTTATGATTGAAGGCAGACTGTTCAGTCTGGAGAGCTTACTGACCAACTGTTTGAGTAGGATTAGCTTTATTATAAACTAAAATTCGATTGTAGTGTTTTAAATTTACGCTGTTATCGTAGAAATTCCAAAATTTCAAATTCCAATATTTCAAATTCCAAAATTTCAAATTCCAAGATTCCAAAATTTCAATTTCCAAATCTTATCGAAATTAATTAATGTTTCAAATAATGCTTCTAGGAGTTTGATTGAGTTGAAACAAGAGAGAGTGTAAGAGACTAATATAAGTGTTTGTTAAAATATCGATATGTGGTGATACTTGTAGACTTATTTTTTAAATTTTAAATTAACAATTTCGGAAAACCTTGTCGAAAGAAAATCAGTCATGATTTAAAATTTAGTCTCTATTAACCAAGTTTTCGATTATCTGAGGTAAACACGGTCCCATTCAGTTCGGATAATCGAGATTCTACTATACAGCAGTTAACATCAAACATACAATAACTATTGACTTACAGCTAAATCTTAATCAATAAAAATGTTTTAGATGATATTTACGGCTTCGTGCGTTTTACTTTGAAAATAACCAAAACATAATAAGTTAAAAAAAGAATTTGGTTTAGCTGTTTACCCTTTATTAACGTCTTCAAACTAATGTTGCATTTCTTTATCATAATATTTAATGACTTCTGCAGGACTGCATTTGGTGTCATTAATTTTTGTTGCCTGATGTCTAACGATTATAATAAAACAAACCGGTTGCATCAACTCGCAAAATCTCGACATTATCTCAACCTTAATGGCATACTTCTCAGAATTTATATATAAATACACCTTATTTACTGCTTATGATAAAAGAATGTTTGCTAATGAGGAAGGTTTTATTGTCTTTTTCCCAGTAGCCGCATCTTGTGTCGGCGCACACGCATAATGTCGTAATAGAAATCCTTTCTAAATAACAACAATTAAATATCAGTGGCAATAAAAAGTAGATGGGTTTTATGTGCTTTATTTCAGATGCTTTAGAAAGATTTCTCGGTTGTTCTTGTTCAGAAGAAATTCTTGGTTGTGTATTATGAAGATTAATATTAAAGAATGAAATTGCGTATAGAGGAGAGTGATGGAATATTTCAGAAAGTTAATGAATATTGCAGTTTTCTTACTGATAGTGATGAAATCAATGTTTTTTTCCGTGAAAATCAAACATAATATGTGCAATAAACTTTTGCATATATACAGAAGACTTGTTTATATTTAAACTATTTAGCAAATAAAAATATCACAAAAAATTGATGATTTTTCAATTCTTAATTTCAGTTGCTTTAGAAAGATTTCAAGGATTGCATATAAATAGAAATTTTTGGTTGTGTATAAATGGAAAATTTTGGTTATGAAGCTAAAAACTAAAGGATGAAGTTGCGCATATAGCGAAGAGTGGTGGAACATTTGAAAATTTAATAAAGATTGAATCCTACTTACTGATAGTGATAAAATCATTATTTTTTCCGTAAAAATCAGAATAGTTCACATTCATTACAAAGTTCTAAACATTCTACATAATTCTTCAGAGTAAATATTTGGGTTTTTCTCCGAATATCTGGGGATGAGGTTCAGATGGTTCAATAAATGCAGGCTCTTCCTGAAGTTCGAATGAAATTTAAATTAATTTCAACTTTGTAAGTGAATGCAACAAAAACAGATTAGAAAGTTTGTTGTAAACAGAATTTTCGTTAACAGAAATTTAATTTTTAGAAATTTATAAAAAAATTATTTATTTTCAGAATGACTAAAAAGATAATAAAATTCCAAGACAAAACTAAAAAGAGTAAAGCGAATAAATCGTCTAAAAAACAAGATACGAATCCAGAATATTTATTAGGCAAGAGTTATAAAATCATTCACCCAAAGCAACCATAAACTTTTACAATAATTTAGAAATTGAAAGTTGTCAACACAACTGAAACAAATGCATCCACTAATTCCGCCGTTTTTTTCTTTTCCATATATTAACATCCTTGTTCTTAAACGTCTTCGATATTCTATCTATTGTTCTATTGTATATGTATGTTATTGTATTGTATGTTCTATCTATCGATCTATTGTATTCCAAAGATTGATATTCTGGCTACAAAATCGCCTTGGAACTCGCGAATTTCTGCGCATGCATCTCCTTTGATGTTTTCGCGAGTGATATATTAAAATTCCGGATGACTTCATACACCATAAATTCTGGTCTGTCTCACTCCCCAATTAAGGCCGAAAATAGGTGCGCAAATAAATGCGCGACCATCCATCTTCTCAAAGAGACGTTATAAATATTATGAGACCGTGTCATGCGCAGTGTGGCCGCAGTCTTTCATTTAGGCTTGATAAATGACGGCTTGATTGCAAAGCTGACACGATTCACAAAATGAGTTGTTCTCACTGCGCTTGCAAGTCCTATCAATTTTCTTCAATTTGTAGGAAGATAATTCGAGTCGTGGATCTTTAGATCGGCGGTAGAGTGCACGATAATTGCGATTGAATTTCTAATTTAATTTTGTAGTGATACGGACTAAATTGCTTTTTCGGAGGTAAAAGATAATATAAAAATGTTACAATTCATTATTTTATAAAGTGATTCGACTATATATCACACAGGTAAGTCTTGTGATATATAGTGAATATAAAATTTACATTACATGAAATAGTCGATCGATCCTTTCTAACCAATTACTTGAACATCAGACGTTAAATTGTGAAGGGTGTGACAGCCATTCTGTTTCAAGCGCCATTAAATATACAGATTTATTTACAATATTACTTCTTTTCAACCTTTTGCAAGTTGAGAATTTCCTTCCGAAAAATTTCCTTGCGACTCCAACAAGCAATTCAAGTGTTATCCCTTCGGATTTCTGGTATACATTTACAATAAGACACTTTTTATGTTTAGCTCCGAGGTATAATGACGAGATGAATTTTAGAATTTTCTTCAACCGGCATGGTCCAAAATTTCAGATATATCTACTATTTGGGGGTAAAAACAACAAACCAAATTTCATCTATCGAGATTGCTGAATTTCTCAGATATCTTATTCACATACACAAGGACAGACAGATGGATTTCCCGAAGGCGGATTTCGTCCAAAATTTGATAGAAACCTATAATTTTGGTATAAAGATACACCAAATTTCGTCCGTCTAGCTCTTTGTGTTCCTGATGTTAAAACAAAATGTTTAATTTCGAACATAATTGGAAGTTTTTTACAAAACAGAATATATTCTTATAGAAATTTGCATATATGATTTGAAGATTTGTAAATTCTTTAAAAAATGCTTTTGGATACTTAAAAAAAATTACTTTTATTGTCTTATTCAGCTGTTGTTTAATATATATATGTTTTCTTCTCAGTATTATATATTACAAAATTTGCTGAGGTTATAGCTATGGTAAGATGTTGTTGAAATTTTAAATATCAAAATGATAATTCTGAACTTAAGTGAATTAACTTACGAAAGCTAATATCTTATTTATCACTTGCGATACTTCGCTTTTTTTGGAAGCCAACATGCATATAGACATATGAATTGTATTATGTAAATTCCTCCTGTAAACGGCACTAAGCCCACCACTGTAAATGATTGGATAAACTTACGAAAGATAAATTTCGTTTTTCAGAACAAATACTATGATATTCTTAAGTCTCTGTTTACGTTCCTTCCATTCATTCAAGTGTTCGAAAATGCTTTACCGATTATATAAAATTAAATAAGGAGATATTTTATTAAATAAAGTAAGCTAAATAGATTGCAGATTAAAAATTGTTGCACTGAACCTTTCGCTTTTTAAGTATAGAAATATAATAACTCCACACTTTTACGTAATAACTAGTCTAACTAGTTTGTATTTTCTGTTCTAATCTATTTCTTTTCTAACTAGTTTGTATTTTCTAAATAATATTTTCTAGATATAGATTAACAGAACCAGTTAGATACTGCAATTAAGAAGTATTTGCAGGCACCGATTTAAATTAAATTATATCGTGAATAAATTGAATAAAAACAGTTTTCAAAATTGTTAGTGTACTAAAAATTAGAATTGTTTTTATTTTTATTTATTTATATTTTACGTTTTAGTCTCAAGTTTACATTTCATTATTATAAATATTATGGAATCTTGAAATAATTTTTTTCTAAAATTTACTACCACGTGTCGCCGCGTGCATGGAATCAAAATTTAATTCCGTTAATCAACTCATTGATAATTAAATTCTGAAAATATTAAAAAAATACACAAAATTTCAGAATGATGGCACATCAGGAAATGAGTGAAAAATCGATTGCAAAATTCTATTTTTATAAACATGAAAAAAGTCAAGTTCAAGAAAAGTGTATGAAACATCGGTTGTATAATGAGAACAGATATTTGTATTCATTCATATTATGGTTCATTCCTGACGGCATAATGTGAACAAATGCAATTATTCTACAGCTAATGTGTTCTTGTTTATTTGGCAAACAAATAGTGATTAAAGTGATTTTAGCGATTTTAATTTTTCTTCTAAGCACAAAAGTTTGACTTGACTAAAAAGTGTACGACAGCAAATATGTTAACGCAACTAGGTAAAATTCGAACGTATCGGATCAATACATTGCGCAAACAATCCACGGCAACTTTTCAAACCGATAACCCGGCAAATTTCAAAGTAAATATGAAATAAACTTCCCTCTCGATAAGAGAAGGTATCTTTTGTTAAAAAAAACATTCTAACAAAAATCCTTTTAATTGTATTGACCAATTTATTCCCTTCTTCACCTGGCGCAACAAATAACTAGCACTCAAAAGAAAACTGCCGACGGACCAACACAAACTTGAGCCTCCAGTTTTAACTATCATTATTGCTATTTTATTTCCGTCCAAAAGCAACGTACATTTTTTTTATCCTGAGAAGAAAGATAAAGAAAATTTCACAATCGCCGCATAGCACACGAACAAACTCCAAAAAGTTCCGCCCAGGGGGAAAGAACCCCTTGCCAAAAAAAGACCAAAAGAAATGACCAGCAGAAGAAGACTATCTAAAAAAAGACAATAATAAAAAGGAGGCCGCAATGTTATCAGAAATGCAGAATCATAATTGCGGTCGGGCTCTCCTCACAATTGAAAACCTCCTTCGGTAGCTATCGGCTTTTCGGGGTGTGAAAATTGGTGTTTTGGCCTCTGGAGCTCTGCCTCACTCCCAGTCATCATCTCGAGCCGCAGCCTTTAATAAAGAAAGCCGCTCGCCTCGATTTGCAGGGGGAGGGGAATCGGAAAGAGGAAATGGAGGAGGAAAAGCGATGTGTGTTCGTTTGTTCAGAGATATCTGTTGCTGTTGCTGGTATTTTATTTTATTTATCTACTCTCGCTCTCTTCAGGACCTGTATCGGAGAGATGCCGTTTGTTAAAAGCGCGTGCTGCCATCTATAGGGAATTAAATGACCTACAGGGAAAACGAGACGGTGAATCTAAGACCCGGTAAAATAAAAAAAGATAAGAAAAGAAAATTAATTTTACTAATAATCGATGAATAAATAAATGAATCGCTGATTCCAGAAACCACATGGGCCAGTAATATGGAAATGCTGGGAGCTTTAATTTTTTTTTTTAAATCATCGATTGATTTTTTTTTTTTACCTGGTAGATTTTAAATATCTGTAACGCGGCTTTACTTGATTCTTGGCATTTCTTCATTCATCATGCAAATACTCCATTAGAATATGAAAACAGTATAAACATAATTTTGAAAAAAAATGACTCATGTGGTTTTTTCGATAAACGATTCAAATAAGGAAGTGATATCCTCAAAATTTTAAATTTAATTTTCATGTATTCATCATTTAAAAAATATTTTCAATGTATCATTTTCTTAAATAATATTGCTGTTATTATTTTTTTATTTTATTCACCGGAAAATTTGCTATAGAATTTCTGCAAAATTTTAAGTTGACTCCGTAGTTAGACTCGATACAAATTCACCATTTAAAAATAGTTTTGTTTGCCAATGTCTTTTACTTACTTTCACTGGCCATCAAAATCTGTTGTCAGAATAATTTCTTCGTAATGTTTTCCAATTTTTAAAAAAAATTGCTTCGATATTCTTTCACATCTTTTTGGAGATTTCGTATTCTTCGTCAATATTACAGATCAAGATTCCACTTAAAATCTTTATATGATTGCAATTTGAATGGTTTAATGAGTAAAAAAAATATCAGCCCTCATTAGAAGGAAAATCAATGGACAAATACATCCTGTTGAAGTATATCATTTTCAGATATAATAAGTATTGCTCTAGCTTTTTATTTTTGACTCAGAGTTTTAGAATTTACACAATAGCATATTCTGAAGTTAACATACACATAAATTGCTGAGTCATTTGTAAGGTCTATCAATGTCGAAATCCTTTTTATCTGTTCTAAGTTACATGGGTCTTTTATTTGAATAACCTGTTTCATCCCATCGTTCTTTAAAATTAACATTCTTTTTAGAAAATTCTGACAAGCATATTTTCTTGCTTTAACAGAAAGATTTTTAGTTTATATATAAAAATTGCATTTCTACAAACCACGCAGCTAATAATTCCACTGGACACATATTTGAAATATTACTCGTATTTATACAATAGTCGTGCTTAGTCGCTTACCATGATAATTTTTCTTCTTCCTTTGTCTACAAAACTATTATGTCTTCTTGCAATTACCCTCTGAGTGTAAGATCGATGTTCGTCAAAAAGTTTATTTACTGTTCCTTTCCCGTCTGTTTATGGAAGGTTGTTTGGATAATATCCAGTCAAGCTTATCGAAACCATGTTTTCTTGTGGTCGATTTTTCGCATCTTTTTACCGCCCGTTCTTGACGAACTTGAATTTAATAAAAACATTGACACAGTATTCGTGAAAATCTTTGATATGAGAAAAATATGAATATGGTTGTAAATCACATCTATATCTCATCAGAAGTGGGGCTGGCTTAATTAATTTAGTTTTAATTTAGACAAATTAACGTTTCGTTTTGAAACAACACGAGGACTATTTTGGGAATGGCTTCATAATTTTGAAACACTATCAGATAAAGAGGACTACACTTGAAATTATCCCTTCTTCAAACTTCCTCACCACACCAACGGAAGGACGTTTCGGCATTATGTATGTTTTAAAGTGCAACAGTTCCCATACACTGCGAATCTTCAGTGGAATTGGGTTTCGAGCCTGGCATCCTCCGGATCCTGGACATTACCTCTAGGCCATCTAAATTATCTATCTGTGAAAAAAATAAAGTAACAATACATTTACATACACGAGGTTACGTACTTGCGTTGACAACGGATTCTAATGTGAAGAATTAGCTAAAGAAGAATTAGTTAACATAAGAATTAGCCAAAGCGTAAAGATCAGGTTAAATTTAAATTAGATCTATTTACTTTTTGTGTAGAACTCAAGATATCATAGTTGGACAAAGAACCGGAACTTCTTCATATTTCTTATGTTAAATAAATAAGATCTATTTACTTTTTGTGTACTCAAGATATCAGAAATCATAGTCGGACAAAGAATGGGAGCTTCTTCATAGTTCTTTTGTTAAATATCCCACTGGGAAAATAAATAAATTTCTAATTTTGATATCTATCAAAACAATGCTTATCTAATAGACACAAATATGGATAAATTACTTAAGCAAAATGGCACCTGCAATTCGTAAAAGAAATCACAGTTTAAAGCTTTTTTGACCAGCTATCAGATAATTATTTGATTTTGCTTAAATTTCACGCTCTAAATTGAACATGAATCTTAAAAAAAACTTCCCGTTTCAAAACATATCAAAGAACCGTAAGATTTCGAGCAGTTCTCAGAAGCTTTGTCATTGGATTCGAAATTTTTTATTTTTCGTCTAAGAATAATTTTTGTAATCTGATTTTTATTTTGGAATTATCATCACATCAGATGAATTCATTTCCTATGTGATTTGGTTATAGAAGAAGTTTTTCTTCCAGTTCGAAAGATTAGTAATATACTTTTCCCCATCTGTTGGAACCTCAAAGATAATATAAACATAAAATCTATGCTAACAGTTCAACGGTTCAAAAGAACCTTTTAATACCAATGTACAGTGGCCGCGAATCCGGGAGAGCCCCCCACTTTTTGAGGAAAAAGTTAAATTTTTATTTCATTTTAGCTGCTTAAGACTATGAATTACAAAAAAAGAAAAAAAAACAGTGTCCGGGAAAGATAGCTAATTTTGTAACTAAATTTGAAAATATTTGTTGTCTACCTCCTATACTCCAGAGTACTTTTAGGTGTCTATAAATTTTTAGTTCCCTCCCCACTTTTGTTACACAATCGCTATCACTGCCAATGTGAATATTCAGTTTTAAATTAATCAGTAGAAATGCATCAATTAATGTCTACCTTAGGGAAATATTTTCTTATATATTTTCATCATAAAAACTTGATATGTAAAAAGTTAATAAAAGTTTAAGAAATTGTTTAAGCGAAACGAAAGTTTAACAACGGTTTTTTCTTCAAATTTTAGAAATATGTAAGGAAATAAAATATGTATTGGATCAATATGACTTTTGAATGAAGTAAAACGTTTATTTTGCCTATACTACATTTATCTTAGAAAATTAGTAATAAACTAGAAGGATAAAAGTGACTTGATATCTTTGTCTCAGGCTTTAAGGCAAATTGGGATAATAAAACTTGCTTTATTACCCGGCTTAGTTAGGGACAGACTTAAACTTCAACACCATTAATTTTATTAATAATTAAATATCTTTAGTAATAATTAGTTTTGAAAGTTGTAGTACCGTTGACCTACAAAAGACCCCCAGACGACAGTTGCAAATGTCATAACTCTGCTGTTCACCATTTTGAAGGATTTCTTGTGACAGACTGACACATGTATTTTCTTTTTTATATTGCCACATTAAAAAAAATAATAAATAAAACCTCTCCGCTTTCTTCCTTTCCTTACTTTGAAAGTACGAAATTAGATGCACGTGGACCAAAGTTTCCTGCTTCTCCATTTAATTAGTTTTCTTCAAGCTATTAAAGATTTATTGGTAACGTTGTGTAAAATTATCCGTTGTAGAAAGTTCCAAAAGCGGGTAAGTCGATTCGAGGTTTTTTTCAATTGGCAGAGTGAATTTTGCCGCGGTGAGTTCGTTGCTTTTTTAATTGTTTTTTGCGTATTTATTATTTATTTTTTTATCTCTTTCTGCTCTTTGAGTACTGATCTTGCATTTATTGGATAAATTTTTCGTTTGTATTGCTGCATACTTATATTTGCATTATTATCGGAACTCTTAGAAAGCTCCACAAATGTAGGTTTAATAAAAACCTCATATGAATTAAAGATGGATATTTCGGATTCGTCTTCTTTGAATCCAAACTTCTTAAAATCTGATATAAGCTCTCAAGAAGAAATTAAACTCGCAGCAAATAATGGAGTTGCTTCTTTCAGCTTTTTCTACAGTGCCATAAATGGCGGTATTCCTCCTAGTTATACAAAAAATTTAAAGGATGATTTTTGCGTCAAAATAACTTCACCAAGAAACATTGAGGTTCTTAAAATGACCTGACACAATAAAAAATTTTGCATCACAAAGTCTCCTCACACTGCTTTGGAATTATGTAAAATTGATAAAATTCTTAATATTCCTGTAAAGTGCACTTTGCAATACGAAAGCATTACATCAAGATTTCTTCTCTTGGATATTCCAACTGATACTTTATTACAAGAAATCTCTGAAGAAATAGAACAAAAAAATGACTTGTCAGTACAAGAAATTAGGCGATTTATTAAACGCGCAAATGGTACAGTGTTACCTTCTGATAAAGTTTTGGTGACAACTTATGGAACAACTCTTCCTCCTGAAATCCGCATTTGGTATACTAATTAAAAAATTCGCTCATTCATAGAAAATTCTCGAATGTGTGGCAACTACTAGGCGTTTAACCACTCCACTAAATATTGCAAGTTCAACTCTATTAGATGTGACAAGTTCTCTGAAGCCCTCCCAACTGTGTCATGTTCCTCTTCATCAATCGTTTGTGCCAACTGCAAACTGAATCATATGACAACGGATCGTAACTGCCCAAAAAGATTGGAAGAAATTAAACTTTTGAAGTTCAAGTGCTTTAACCATTTGTCCTTTACTGAAGCCCGGAGACAGTATAAATCTGCCGCTTTAAATTCTGCTTCTTACGCATTAATCGCTAAACCAGCTGCTGCTCTTGTCTTACAAAACTTTCTTTACAAATCTGTCTTTTCAAAGACGATATTATGATCATGTTTATCCAGAACATGTTAAAGACGGAAGAAATGCTAACTTCTACCTTAAAATCTTTTCTAGAAACTATATCATCAAGCATTGACAATATGACTAAAGTAGTCATGTCTACTGTACAAGAAATTGTCCTGAAATCATCTGGGTACCAACCTACTTCTCCAGGCCGAAAATAAAAACGACAGGAGTATTGTCATTCTAGTAATAATAAGCCAACAAATAAGGAAGGCAAGTCTTGCAGTACTTCTATTTTAAAAGCGTATGATATTGGCGCTTTAAATGACCATTGTTACACTCCTGCATAAACTTTATGAAGTGTCTTTTTTCCCCTCTTCAACCACATCTTTCTTTTTCTCTTTCTTTTTATGGGTTCTGTTTCCAACTCTATCATTCAATAGAACTGCAGTGGCATTAAAAACAAAATATCGTGGATCAAGAACCAACATTTTGTCGAAGCATAAGTTCTTATTCTTCAAGTGACGTTCTTCAAAAAAAATATTCCTTCTTCTTATATAATAAATAAATTTATAGAATTGACAGGGATAATGCTCGTGGTGGTGATCTTATCATTGCTGTTGATAAGTCTTGGCGTTCTTCAAGAATTGCTTTTGACAATATCCCTAATTCGGATTGCGAAATTCGTGGCATCATACTTCTCATGCAGCACTGTCCTCTTACCTTGATCAACATCTATTCACCTCGTGGAAAATTTTTCTCAACTTAGCTCTATTTTGTGATACATAGCATCAACCCTTCTTTCATTCTTGCTGGTGACTTTAAAGTCCATAGTTCTATCTGGAATTGTAATTATACTTTTCAAGGATCCGATATTTAAGTTGACTGGATCATGACCAATAATTGGGCTTCTAAATAATCATGTGAATACAAGAATCAGTCCTTCTGGATCTACATCTCGCCCGGACCTGTCCTTAGCTTCTCAATACATCTTTCCTTGCCTCGTAATTTTCATCACCGCCCACGAATCCATTGGGGTAAAGCTACAAAACGGTTTGAGTAATTAACTGTTTCCTATACTGATGATACTAATTATAACAACCTTAGTTCTGATTTTCAAGATTTTATATCTTCTAACAAAATATTTGTGCAAATGAAAACTTCATTAACCCCCAGGTGGTCATCGAAATGTAGATTCTCATTGGATCAAAAAAGAAAATGCCTTCGTTTGTCTAGACAATTCTTGTCAAAATCACATTGGCTGAATTACAAAAAAATTGGAGCTAAATTAAGAAACCTATCAAAAAACTTAGTCGCAAACTTATACGCAAGATATCCTGCAAGTGTAAGAACAGGAGGGGTGCACAGGAAATTGCAGCTGTAGAAAGGTCAGACTGTTTTGTTCAGTGTTGTATCCTCATTGCTGGGGCAACTGCAATAACAGAGGGTTTCAAGTAATTAATAGTGATGAGGAGGATGATGGTGAACCAATACTGCCCGATGATTTAGTTGAGACGTCTTTATCTTTGCATGTGGAGGAAGACACAGGTGATCTTTCAAAAGATATTGGACCATAAGCTTCAAAGCGACCAAGATAAAGTGAAGAGACTGTGTAACGTATGCAGATACTAAGATCATATTTATGACTGTAGTTGTATTATTATTAAGTTATTATGACTTTTAAAGTTTAGAATGCTACTTTTTTTCATGTCATTTTTTTCTTGGTTACTATATACCAAGTTATTCAAATTAATTAATAGAAATTAATAAAGTTTAATTAAAAACCACACTAAGTACTTTTAGTTGTTTGTAAATAACATTTATTGTGAAAGTGAATCTAAATTTCCATCAACATCAGCCTTTTAGAGGTAATCAAGGAATTTTATTCATAACTAGCACTTATGTCCGGCGTTGCTCGGGACTAAATTACTTTCATGTCTAATACAACAGATGAAAAATTTATTTGAAAAAGGAACATTATGGTAGAAAAAGTGTATTAAATAAATAAAGTGTATTAATAGTAAGATAATAAATTTTAGTGCATACAGATAGGAAGATTTGTTATTTTTCAAGCCGTGCTAGCAGGTAAGTCAAACTTCAGCCAAACTTCAACCAGTTATGGCGCCTAAACGGTACGCGTAACGAAAAAATAGTATAGGCATAAATTGTAGGAAATTTTGCGCTGATTATTTTGGTATATGATGATGCCATAAAAAATTGATAGTTTTTGAATTATAAGCAAAAAACTGGAAGAAAGTCCATTTTTTTCATGTTTTTTTGGCTATAACTAAAATTCCAACAAAAATGTTTGGTGGGAAACCTCAGATTCGTCATCAGCACCCCAAAAAACACATAGGAGCAAAAAATTACGACTCCACCAGAATTTGTTTCAAAAAACTACCTAATGACTCGACTAAATACTGGAGTTCAACTTGCGAGTCAAGTGGATCTTCTGGTAAAATCTTTCAAATACTTAAGTCCATTTCGTTCAGATCTATTGATACTCTTTCTTCTCATCTTTATTTGTCACAACTGTCTCCTCATCATTAAAAAGCCTTTAATTAAGCTACGGCTTTTGTCGATTTCTATGCTAATAAAGAAACTCTTCAACCGATCCCTTTTGATTTACCTCCCAAAAAGGAAAACCATTTTAACATGGATATTACTCTCAAAGAATTAACTTTTTCAATTAAGAATTCCAAAATTTCTACTCCAAGTGCAGACAACATTTCTGAGAGTGTTTTCAGCAACATTTCTGAAAAACACTTACAAAATTTTGCGTATTTTCAACAATATATTTGACAGTTATGAAATTCCTATCGACTAGAAAACTGCCAAAATTATCCCCATCTTGAAAAATGGCAAACCTAAAAATGAAATTTTCTCTTATCTGCCCATTTCTCTAACCTCCATTGTTTGTAAAATATTTGAGCATATTATTCATAAACGACTTATTGACTTTATTCATTCTAAACAGATTTTAAATAGCTATCAGATGGGGTTCCTTTCTTTTAGAGACTAACACTGGTCTCGCTTTGCTTCTCCAAGAAATTTTCACTGTGCGTCACTTAAAAAACACGTTGCTTGCGTTTCTCTGGACATCGCTTCAGCTTATGATTCTGTATGGCCAGAAGACCTCATCTATAAACTTTTTTCATTGGGTATTATTGGAAGAATGGCTCTGTGGATCCAAAACTTTCTTCAAGGCAGGAATATTTTTGTACAATGGGGCAACTCTGCCAGCTTTCCTAAAGAAGTTAATAGAGGTCTTCTTCAAGGAAGTGTTATAACTCCTATCTGTTTTTACTCTATATGGCAGGTATACATGAAGCTATGCATGGCCACACCATTGGTCTTATTTACGCCGATGATTTAAGGTTAATCAGCCGGGGAAACTCTCCTAACCAAATTAAGCACGGCTTACAGTGTTCCTTAAATAACAGTTATAATTAGAAAAGTTAAACAAAGATATTAACTATAAATTAATTAGTCAAAAATTAATTAAAAAATTAAAAACTCTTAGTATTATATAGAATGGCGCATGTGCAGATATTTCTAATATAATACAGAAACAAATAATAGAAATATGAATTAAAAGGTAAAAAGTATAAATAAGAAACAGAAGATTTAAACAAAAAATGATAACAATACACCTTTTTGCGTGCTCAACTCAACAGCATCAAGTGATTGCATCAACAAAAAAATTACAACAATTAATATTTAGAACACATAAAATAGAATTTAGAATGCAAAAGAGATTACTCAAAATGGAAGGAATGGATAAGAACCCGAATGACTAACTTTTTCAAAGACCACTCGCCATAGAAGTTCTAAAATGGACAAAATTTTTTGTCAAGGGTAAGATTATAAATCAAAAGTATGCCCTTTGTGGCCTGAATTCTGTCCAACAGCAAAACGAGAAACATTTTGAAAAATCAAAAGACAAAAAATCCTAAATAAAAATAAAAAAGAAACCAGAGTTTGTAAAATAATTTACCCTCTCTGCCGAAATTATCATGAAAAACAGGATACGCCAGACACGAAATGACAAAGGGAATAAAAAGTATTGGAAGCTAGCAACTAGCTCCATCTATGAAGAAAAATTCCAACTAATTAATCAGAAGGGAAAAAAGCTAATATTTAGACAGTTATGACTAATAAAATTAAAATAGGCTATTAATAAAGAAAAATTAAAAACTTTTTATACTCATTTGAAAAAAACTATTAACATTAATGAAAGAATCCGTTGTCTATAAGAATATTCTTTAAATTATTTAAAGCTTTAACAAAATTTGAATGGTTATTACAAATACTGTTTATTCTATTAATTTGAGAAAAAATATAATTCTTTAAAATTTTATAATGAAGATTTGTATGAAAATTACAAAGTGTAATAGCCTTAAATTTAAATTCATTTCTTTTATCAAATATACAAATAGTGACTCCTGAATTAAATATTTCAATTTCCATATCTAAAAAGTTGCATTTGTTTATTTCATTATTAGTTTTATTTAATTTAAGCTCTTCTGGATAGCAATTATAAATGGATTTAAAATTATCATAATTAAAAAATTAAGGGTAAAAAGGAAACTTATCTATATAACTTTATCTATATAAAGGAAACCACATATAAGTTCATTTTTAATTAAATCTCTCTCATATGGTGAAGAAATATATTGGCTAATGCACTAGAAAAACTACATCCCATAGGAATACCAAAAACCTGCTTATAGTAGTAAACTCCATTAAAGAGATAATTTTCACATATATTAACTCTGCATATTTCAAGCCATTTATTTTTATCAATTAAATCAGTGTTTAGGTATAAATCATATACATTTGAGCATACATCTATAAGTTTATTATGTGGGAGGCTAGTAAAAAGATTTTCAAAATCAAATGTGTTAATGTTATAAATTTTATTTTCTTTGAGAAAGTTTAAAATTTTAGTGTTGTTATCTATAAAGAAGTTCTCTTCTTCGACTTTTTTAAGAATAATTTTTAGAAATTTAAAGAAAAATTTACTAAAATGATAGTTGTAACTTCCAGTGCTACAAGTGACAAATCTGAATTTTAGTGGGATGTAGTTTTATTCCTATGGGATGTAGTTTTTCTAGTGCATTAGCCAATATATTTATTCACTCATATGAGAGAGACTTAATTAAAAATGAACTTACATGTGGTTTCCGTTATATAGATGACCTTTTAGTGTTTAATTATGATAATTTTAAATCCATTTATAACTGCTATCCAGAAGAGCTTAAATTAAACAAAACTAATAATGAAGTAAACAAATGCAACTTTTTAGATATGGAAATTGAAATATTTAATTCAGGAGTCTTTATTGGTATATTTGATAAAAGAAATGAATTTAAATTTAAGGCTATTACACTTTGTAATTTTCATACAAATCTTTATAAAATTTTAAAGAATTCTATTTTTTCTCAATTTAATAGAATAAACATTTAAATTTTGTTAAAGCTTTAAATAATTTAAAGAATATTCTTTTAGACAACGGATTCTTTCATTAATGTTAATAGTTTTTTTTCAAATGAGTATAAAAAGTTTTTAATTTTTCTTTATTAATAGTCTATTTTAATTTTATTAGTCATAACTGTCTAAATATTAGCTTTTTTTTCTGATTAATTAGTTGGAATTTTTCTTCATAGATGGAGCTAGTTGCTAGCTTCCAATACTTTTTATTCCCTTTGTCATGTCGCGTCTGGCGTATCCTGTTTTTCGTGATAATTTCGGCAGAGAGGGTAAATTATTTTACAAACTCTAGTTTCTTTTGGATTTTTATTTAGGATTTTTTTGCCTTTTGATTTTTCAAAATGTTTCTCGTTTTGCGGTTGGACAGAATTCACGCCACATAGGGTATAATTTTGATTTATAATCTTACCCTTGACAAAAAATTTTGTCCATTTTAGAACTTCTATGGCGAGAGGTCTTTGTAAAAGTTAGTCATTCGGGTTCTTAACCATTCCTTCCATTTTGAATAAACTCTTTTACATTCTAAATTCTATTTTATGTTTTCTAAATATTAATTGTTGTAATTTTTTTGTTTATTCAATCACTTGATGCTGTTGAGTTGAGCACGCAAAAAGGTGTATTGTTATCGTTTTTTTTGTTTAAATCTTCTGTTTCTTATTTATACTTTTTACTTTTAAATTTATATTTCTATTATTTACTTCCTTAAATAACATTGAAAAGTGGTGTTCGTACTGGAAATTAAAAATTTTTCCATCTAAATGTTACGCCATAAATTTCACGCGTAAGAAAAATATTTCAAATGTTCCTCTTCTTGTCAACTCTGATGAAATATTCTGGGTTGATATAAGATAAGCGTTCTTAGTCTTCATATTTCCAATGAACTTTCCTTTCAACCTCATTTTTCGCACTTAAAAAATAAAATTTTTAGACTTCTTAACGCTATTAAGACTATTAGACATGAGATCAATCCATTTAGTTCAACTTATCAACTCAATTATAAGAAGCACTATTGATTATGCTTGTCCGATATTTTCTCTGGCTTGCAAATCAGATCGAAAGAAATTAGAAGCGTAATACAATCTGCTTTAAGATATGCTACTGGTCTACCGAAATTTACTCCTCTTCCACTACTTTACATGGAAACGGATGTTTCTCTCCTAAGTATAAGACACGATTGCTTGAGGGAAGTTTTCTTATGCAAGCATTGCAAACTGGGTGAATTCTCTCCATTATATACTTCTTAGACTGATTCTACTATCTCTAATTCTCCTCCTTTTGCAAAATAATTACAAAATATTTTTAATTCCTTAAATCTCTGCATTGTATATATTTTAAAATATAGTTATCCTATACCTTTCGAGAATCATAAGGAGGTTCATATCCATACTTCATCTTTGTCTTTTCAGAATAAACATCTGAATCCAGGTATCATTTCTACTTTCTACAGAGAATATCTGGATCAGATTAGTAACAACAATATTATCTTATTACTTGTGCGTCTAAATCAGCTCCTTTTACTTATATTGCTGCCTATAATCTCAATATGCAAAAAGGCGCTATGCGATTAATTCCAAATGTTAATAGCACTTTCACTGTAGAATGCTTAGCCATCATCATGGCTATTAAATTACATCTTAAAGACAATAATTATTATATAATCCTGACTGACAGTAGAAGTTTCTTAGAGTCCTTAAAATCAGTAACTCATAAATCTCCATCTGTCATCCTTGAACTACATACAATTCTTCGTTCCACTCTTAATCATTCATTGTCAATGACGCTGATCTGGGTCCCGGGTCACAGGGGAATTGCACCGCACGAAGCAGCAGATCGACTTGCAAAATCAGTAAATGAGAACACAGAAAAGTGGCAAATTGTTGCGGCAGAAGATCTCATTGTCGCTATCAAACGAAGTATAATGGCAAAAAGGAAAACTGCTGGAAAATATGCAAATATTTTCAAGACTTTAAAAATCTGGATACAGTAAAGAAAAAACATAAACTCATGAACAAAACAAGGAAAAGTGATGTTCTTTTAAGCAAATTTAGAACTAATATGCTCCTACTAATAAGCTCCTTCATACACTGTAAAAAAAATCCTGTAAAATTCACGGTTTTAAACTGGCAGCTGGGTTGGTTGTGCAAAACTGTAAAAGTTACGAAGTAAATCCGTAGGCAAAACGGTTTTTTACCATACAGAACAAGTTTTTTCCGTAAAAGTTACGAAGTAAATCCGTAGTCACAACGGTTTTTTACCATATGAGATCAAGTTTTCTCCGTAAAAATTAGATCATCGAAGTAAGTGACGTCATCGACTAAGTTAAGTTGTTTTTTCCTTCTGTTCGAGTTGAGTTGAAACGTGCTGATGTGTATTATCAATTAGGAATATTAATTTATCAAGACTTAATTATTGATTTCAATTAGTTTAATTATTCTAATTTTTAATTGAACTTACTTGGACGATTTCATGCAAGATGGTGAAAAAACTTCAAACTCCTCCAAGCTGGGGATCGAAACCGCGTTCATAGAGCTAGCAGGCAGTCGCTCTAACCACTAGACCACCGGGGACTTCATACAATATGGTAAAAATAATCTATTGGAGCGTTAAAGTTACTATAGCTCTAGTGGCGCCACCTAGTGGTGTAAAAATCAACTATTGCCAGAACACGTGTTTTAAGGTTAGCTTTTATGAGTGACAACAGATTACTTCTACATGTATAAACAGTTAGACCATGCCCTGTTTAATATGATATTTCATTTATTTCTTTGTTTTAAATAAAAAGGTTTTTTAATGTGTCAGTTTTCCTACTAAACGATACGTGTTTCATATGGAAAATGGTTGATTCTGAATCGAATGAAATTAAGTTTTTTTCACAAAATGTTAAAAGCTACATTATTCTTCAAACTTCTAACTTCTTATTTTGAAAATTAAAGAAAGTATTAGTGGTAATATATTTTTTCTTCCTAAATTATGTCTTTTTTTTGTTCATGCATAATTAAAGTCAATACATTCACTTTTTCCACTATAGAGGAGATGGGATCCTATTAAAAACATGAAATGAATGCAATAAAATTACATTTAAGAAAAGGGAAAGTTATCGTACGGAAAACAATACCGTACGACGAAAAATAGAACTTGAACTGACTGTTTTAAATCGTTTATGGCTGGAGCGGAAAACGGTGAAAAACCGTTTTGTCAACAAAACAGCTTTAAACCGTCAAATATACGGAAAAAGTCCGGGGGAAAAACGGATTTGTTTTTACAGTGTAGATTCAATATCGTCTTTTCTCCTAACTGTGGATTATGTGTCCACGCGGAAGAAATTATATCACGTATCCTTTTTCATTGTCCAAGATACCATGATCCAAGTGTTCAGCTCTTAAAAGAAATTCAATGAGTTTACTCTGATACATCCCTCCAAAACTTGTTAAATTTTTACAAGAATGCCAAAATTAAGCTGAGAGCACTTGAAAAATTCTTTGTCTTGCAACCGTCTCCATTTCACTTTCCCCCCTCCTTTATTTGTTTAAATGTTTTCCCCTTACTCTTGCTGTTTCTTTTAAAGTTTTTTTTCCATATTATCGATGGTAAATCTGTTTAATATGTTTTTCTTGTTATAGCACTAGTAACCATGCCAACCTTGTCTTGTAGCAAAAGTTACAACTCTGTACAATAAATAAATGAATAAATAAGTTCCAAAAGCTTCTGTGTAATGTATAAATGTAAGAGCATGGTTTAGTTCTTTTGAATATTTTTATTATAGATTTTATCTCTGAAGCTAGAGTGTGAGCATTTTTGTTTTTCTCTACTTTTCATTTTGAAAATAAATCAAATTTTTTAAAAATTTGAATTTTTTTCTTGACAATATTATAGCTAAAGCAGATTCTTAAGATTGTTGTAGAAATTGTGTATGGTAAAAATTATGATTTCTGACAAACAGTTTTTCTTTTAGGTAAAAAAATTATAACTTTTTTAATTAAATGTTTTGTATGCAATTTAGTTCCAACTAGCCATGTTCTGTAGGTGTATTGGCTCTGTGTCCGGAACAGAGATAGGATTTTTTTGATGTTATTGATAACCTGCCAAACTTTATTGAAGATTAAAGCATAACTTGAAAAAGTAATTCTCTTCTCGAAACTTACGAAAAGAAACTGAAGTATTTGCAGAACTAATGAATAACGAAAACACCTTACTGTCTAAGCAAAGCAAGGTCTCTGATTCAACTCGACTGTTCAGCATTTCGTCTGTCTGCAAATTTGTTTGTTATGCAGTCACGACCAAACGCTTTGTTCGATTTTCTTCGATTTTGGCATGGAGGTTTCTTGAGATCATAAAAAATGATGTATATGTAAGAATTTTTATCTTTTGGTTCCGTTTCAAGATGGCGGCCGTTTTCTTGGTTTCAATGTTTTGACGAGTCAATGGCTAGATTGGGATCATCAAAATATTGAAATCATCTTGGTAAAGGCGAGACTTTTAATTGTAATTTTGTTGATACTGTAAAAGCAGGTATTTAATTGCAATTTTGCAAATGCTGATAAATACATACATTTAATTGGAATTTTGCAAATGCTGATAAGTGCAGACATTTAGCTGCAATTTCGTGATCACTGATAAAATCAATGCAAAAAAAAAAGATGCAAAGACTTCGTAAATAATTCGCATTCGAAAAAAAACCCTGCGGAACTTTTAAGACCGCGCCGAAGTGCAAATATTAAGCTTTTCTTTCCTTTTATTTTTTTGGTCTACTGTTCACAGTACTACTAGTGCTACGAGTTCATGTGAAAATTTTGAATTAACAGATTTACAAAATCGGCCAATTTGATCCATGTAGTTCAACCAAGACCATCACTGCTTGTTGAACCCTTCATCTCCCATCTTGGGCAATCAACCGCCGACCTGTGGCACTTACTGATTAGCAAAGGAACCGCTGCACAAAGGAGAAAACCTGTAATTTGTCCCATGGGTGTGTTGAGTGTTAAGAGACCAATTCCAGAGAGGAGGCAAATTGATTAATCTCGGCAGAGGATGACTCTTGATGGCTAAAAGACGACACCGACGCTCCCATCTCCGATGATGTTCTTCATTTTCTTGTTTTTTCGGAGGTTTCCGAGAGCCGATCCTTGTTGTAGGCTACACGGGTGTCGTCTTTTTTATCCTGTCGTGGTGCCTCCCCAGTGTATCTTGATTGATAATGTGGGGGAATTTCGTCATCCTACGCATCGGAGAAAATTGGAGGACAGTCCTGCTTGGTCTTCGATGAGGTAGGGATCGGGAGAAAATTTACAAGAAAACTGCCCAGGTTCGTTGTTTCGAAGTGCGGTTTGACAAAACATTGATTAACTTCGTAATGGTACTGAAGTGGAGAGTCGAAATTACGAAGCAGCTCAACATGCGAAAAAATAAAATCTACAGAACCAGAAATAAGGAGATAGAAACTCACTCGTAGAAGATGGTAAAAAATTTGAATGAACAACGTCGAAAAGTCTTAACAAACTTTTATTCATAGGTTATTGCCATAAGTATTTATTTGCTTAGTTCACATAATAAGCGAAAATAGAAGGTTTATTTATTCAAATTTCTTGTCGTTTGTTTCAGTAATTATTGCATTTACAAGCAATGAATATGTTGCCAGAATCTTTGAAAAATGTGTAACTGATGTGTCGCATTATGTGAACCTAAGTATTGAATTACATTAGTTGAATTCAGTAGCATTAAAGTCCCCCTTTGAAGTATCTAGAGAGTTACTTCGGGACGGGCCTCGCAATTTTAAACTGTGGTTAGATGATAATGAAGACCCAACACAGGCAACTCCCTCTCAGAGCTTGCACCCCACACCAGTGGGAGGACGTTCGACCCTCACCGTCAGATTTAACATGCCCAGGCCCACTTACACGGCAGATCTCTGGTGGGATTGGTTTCTAAACAGGAATCCTCTGGTCCTGGAGCCGTAACCTTATAACCAAGGTATTGAAATAACACCTGGAAGGCCTTCCATTATTATTACTATTACAGATTTCAGACAAATATTTAAGAAGAATTAATATATGAAAAACAGAAAATTTATGACATTTCGTACCTTAAGACTTGCATTAAAAAGTACAAATATATTCAAAGTGGGTACGTTGAAGCAACTATAGGACAATATAAGCACAACGAAAGGAAACAAAATAAATAAATGAAAATAAACATGTCATTATCAAGATGATTTTGATTCCTAAATCATTCTTTCCACCAGAAACGAAAAATTTTTACTCTTAAGGATAGAGAAAGACTTTAAATATTCTCTCGCTTTGATGACCAAAGCCAAAATAAAGAACTTTGTCTTACACATTCTCGAAATATAGAGTGCGTCTCATCTGAAGAAAGAACGTGGCTATCTCAAGGAATGATAAAAAGCCTACGGTAGAGTCTACGCAATACAAATCAATAATTTTCAACAGATATCTATGTTTTATGGAATGATATGAAGACTTTTATACAGCAGTATTTCTCTTCTGAACTGATCCTATTCGGATGGAGAAATACCCTAAGCATGGATACCCAGGATAGTTAAATTTGCTTCTCCAGAATTTTTATGACTGAATTAGTTTTTTTTCTTTTATAATTTTGGGACTGAAGGCTCCGACATTCTTTGCGCAGTATCCGACGTCATTTGTATCCAAGGCGATAGTCTATACGCTTCGTAGAGTGAGGTTGAAATGTTTACGAAAATCGAGCGTTCGGACGACAGTGAAATACCGTCAGTCATCTGATTCTTAAAAGCAGAAAACATGAAAGCTTCGGATAATCATCGCCAGTTATGAGAAGTGTGTGGTGACAATGCAGTGAGTGACAGTAAAGTGAGAAAATGTACCAGATTGTTCAAGGAAGAACGCGAAAACTTCCATGTGAAATCGTGGTTTGGTTGGCCATCTGTAATCACTTAGGGTTTGGTGCAGGCATTTGACACCCAAATTCACACAAACAGGAGATTCATAATTCCCAAGCTTAGTTTTGTTTAAAATTGTGTCTGAGGACTTACAATACAAAAAATTCTGCTCTCGGTGGGTTTCTAAACTGCTCAATGAAGAACAGGATTGGGAAGTGCTTTAACATTTTTATCCCTTTTTTTAATGGAGAGGGCGATGACTTTTATCGTCACAGGAGATGAGACATGGGCGACACCTCTCCAGCCATCTGAAGACCTTCTTCTTTGGCAGGCGTTTAGACACTATTGAAGAATTGAAAACACCTGAAACGAAAACTCGTTGTCCATTACAATAAATATTTAAACCGACAAGGAAATTATCTAGAAAAATAGAGAATTGTACGTAACAGCAGAAAATAAATGCTTTTTGAATTTTTTTACTTGTTTTATTTTTATTTCAAAACGGACTTTACTTAAAAAACAGTTCTCGTATAAAGAATGGTCATTATCTTCACTAATCATAACTGGAGGAACTACAGTTTCCAATATGGATAATGAACGTTGTTAGATAAATTACTCTTTTATAAAGTATAGAAAAAATTAAAAATTCAGTAAATATGAAAGAACAACGCAAAGGATACTTAAATTTTTCAGAAATCTTAGCAAACTTTTTTATACTTTCCTGGGTAATTTTAGCTATTTATGTGAGTTGAGTAATGCATCATGTGCGTGACAAGTTACCATTTTTGTAACAGTTTTGTTTTAGTTTATGTAAATTCATAAATATAAAACCCAATTAATTTGCTACCCCAATTTTCATCATATACTTCAATTAAAATATGTCATTTTTACTGCTATATTAACAGTTTATAAAGAATGCTCTGAATCATATTGAATTAGAAATGAGAGATTTCAGCTTCTGAGCTGATTAAATGTCAAGTAATACTCTCATTGTCGAAATATAATAATGTATTAATATTTTGATAAAGACGAAAGTTTTCAATTCTGAGGTTTTCTTAGTTATTTTCCGGGAAGGGTTTTTAAAGGAAATAAATCAAAAGCCTTTGATACGTTTTAAGAAAATTAATTCTAAGAATAATATTACAATAGTATCACCAAAGATACAGCCAAATCAGATACATCCACTCTACTTTGACAGCAAATTGTACGGTCTGGTTTCTTCTTGGCTTATCTGTACATATTTTTTTAAAATTCTAGACGCATTAAAATACGTACATGATGAAGTAAAAAGAAAATGCAGCATTTTTTATATAAAAATCTTATACATTCTTTTCTATATTTCCATATGATAGCTATTTCAATTTGATTAAGAGATTTTCTATTATGTATCACGAGCATTTCTCACCAAGTCACGGAATCTCCGATAACAGCCACATAAAAATTCCTTAGTGTTCTGGAATAAGTGCGTTGCGTACATAAAAATATAAACTATCTCATATAAATGTTAACAAAATTGTCTGACAACAGCTCACTTTGTCTGAAGTTTCGCTAAGATTGTACGTGTTTATATACTTACTATGCACAATGATCACTCAGAGAAAAATGACTTAGCACCACGTGGTGTGATAGTATCATCATCAAGTCGGATGCATATCTTCCATAATAATGAAATCAGGCAGTATGAGGTTTCAGACGGTGGGACACAAAATATTCTACGAATCTCTGCGAAAGTCTAGAATTAAACCTCAATTTTTTCGATGCTATGATCTTATTATGTTTACTTGTAATAATGTTTATTTAATGTTTTGTACCCTCCACATAAATAATTTCAATCTTTGTTTCTCTCTTTTTACCCATATTTTAATTGGTCAATAATTAATAATAATCAAACAACATTAATTTCTCCAACAGTATTTAGAATTAACTTCGAATCTGGAGGTCAAAAGTATGTATCATATTTTCTTGAAAAATGGGTACAAGCTACTTAGAATTTAATTGTCATTTATTTTTTATTCATATAATAAGATTCTGTGTTTAACAGATTCAACGCAAACGAAAAGTTGATTTATGCAAACAGATACTCCCCCAAAAAATGGATTGCATGTCGAAATGAAAACTGTAAGAGATTTTCACTTCTTTTCTTATTGGCATTCTTCTGATGTCACACCATCAGAAGAATTCAATAAGTGGACGGCCCCTCCCGATAATCACGATCTTGAAATAGAATTTACATGATAATCGAGCCCAGTAACTTATCCAGTATTATGGGTCAAAGCAACCCCAAATTACGGATGTTAATTTTGCCATCACAGCCTCTAATCTGACTGCTCTCCGTAGCCGGGATATTAACAAGCTGCAAAGCTATTTCAAAGGTTTTCTTCGGAAAACAAAAGTGTTCGGGGTCAACTGTTCTATGCACCTCTCGCACTTACTGGAGGCAATTTTTTGCCCAACCACGCGTACCTTGCACTGAACTATATTTGATTTTGATGCAAATTACAAGTAGTGAAAGACCACGGTAATTTCTATGAAGTATGTGGTTACGAGATGATGAATCGACTAAGGTTAAGCATGTCCCATTTAACGTTAACATTTTATTGTTTTTGATGGATCGAACCGCAGATAATTTGGAAGACAACCTTGCGAAAGAGGCGCAAACTAATGTTTTACAGCAAAAATTTTTATAGTTAACTATTACACAAAGGTCTGGCTTTTCTTTATTCATAGAAAATATAGTTTTAGATGAGCATAATGCACCAGAAAAATGATGGGCCACGTATAATTTGAATGAAAGTTATAATCTTTATTTTACAACAAAGGATGAAAAAAGTGCAATTCAAATTTTAGTGTGTTGATGTGATATAATTCAAATTATCAAAAAGAGCTAGTTATAAAATGAAAAGAAGCTAGTTTTAATAGAACATAGATATTAGTTATTTTAATGGCACATATAGTGAAGACTCATTAATCCAAACATTGTGAATCAGCTTTTCGATGAGCATAGTACACAAAATGAAATTTGAACCTTTTATAAGTTGAATCAAAGTTATAATCATTATTCTACAGCAAAGTCCAAATAAATGCAAATTTTAATTCGCTGAAGTGTATTCATATAGTTAAGAAGAGTCAGTTGTGAATAATCAAAAGAAACCAGTTGGTCATCAGGTGAAACGGAGCCACATATGACTGCATATTGCCATTAATAATTTTAGTAGCGTTTATGGTGGAGACCATTAATCCGAACATTGTGAATTGGAAATTTCGGTATTCCAAATATATATGGTTAAAAGAAGAAATTAATTCGAAAAATTTTATATTATAGAAAAAATTATTTTTATATTAAAATAAATGTAGATTCACTTTAATATATTATTCATCTTTTCTTCAATACATAAGACAAGGAATATTCTAACTTAAAGCAAATTTGTTGGTTAATAATATTGTAATAAATTCTCTTAAACACGAGATTGTTTTGCTGAATTGTCAGGAATGAAAATTCATTGCACTCATGTGTAAAAATAAGCACTATATTCGA
Organism: Araneus ventricosus; assembly: GCA_013235015.1. NCBI lineage: Eukaryota > Metazoa > Arthropoda > Arachnida > Araneae > Araneidae > Araneus > Araneus ventricosus. The sequence continues at coordinate 996,126 of BGPR01000071.1, forward strand.
AATATTTCTGATAATTTGGATATTTGTTGCCTGATGTTTCAATTTAAGCAGATGATTTAATTAAAATTCTGATTAAATGGACAAACTTAGATTCTATTTAAATTGGCTTAGCAAAACTTTGATGTATACAAATTTGTTAATGCAATTTTCTTTAACTGTAGTTTAGTATTTTACTAATTTCCTATTGGTACATTAAATTGATTGATTGATTGATATTTTATGGCACAAGGCCACCATTGGCTAAGCTGCGCCAAACTCATGATAAGTTTTAAACACATTAAATAAATTTACATTAAATAAATAAAATACATTAAATAAACATTAAATAAATTTTACTAAAAATTATGCATTTTTTTATATCCTCGAATTTCGTTGTGCAGTTGAATATGCAAATGATTTTCGATTACATGCACTGAACATGAAACTGGATTCAAAACCTGAAACTAGATTTCTTTGTAAAATGGTGCACATGGACAAACCTTGAATTTAAGATTTTCGTTACTTTTGCATGTATTTTTTCTCACACAGGAATATCAGCGAAGAATTAGATGGTCATAAATTTGGTCTTTATTTTACGTATATTGTATTGCTATAATTGTATGTCTGGTCGAATGAAGCTGCAAAATTCAAAGTATTGCAAAGTCTGAGCTAATTGGACAAGAAGTTGGGCTAATAAGTCTATATCAATTTTTTAGTCCGAAGCAATCACTCTAAAATAAATATCGTTTCAAATATTCATCCAAAGAACAGAATAAAAACAACCGAAATATTTTCTATTCACATATAGCTAAAAATGCAAAATTCAATTATTTCTATATATTAGACGAATTATTGTACTAAAGGTCGTATTGGTGATACGCACTTCCGTGCTTAAGTTTGTATTAGAGAATTTTACAAGCGCAAGGATTTCGTTGCTGTTATAATAAAATGATGTAATTTTTTAAAGTTATAAAAACTGTTATGGAAGTTACATAGGTATTAAATCATATTTATGAAAGTTAATGTCGTAATATGATTATAGCAAAGAGAAGAAAACGATTATTAAAGATGAGGTGAGCAAACGACTTTTATAACAGTGATAATTGATTTGATAAAAAAAATTATTTTTTTGAGAAAAATACTTTTTAAATGGCAGTTTAAAAAATGTCAACAATACTACTGTAAAATTTTCTGTAGTAGTCGGATCCTCATGCTACAAATCGTTATTATTATTTCATCAGTTTAGTTTTTTTTCTAAAATTACCTCGTTAAATATTTCATCAAAACTGATTTACGAATAACTTTTTGCGCTCAAGGTATTTTAAACTCTAAATTCTCCATTCGAGCAAAAATTTTATTTTCTTCTAATCTTACGAACCTATAGTAAGAATCAATGTCTGATTGACTTTCTAGCTATTCCTGTTTAAGTATCAGGAAAGTAACTACAAACACTTATTCTACCCTAGCTTAGGATAGACTGCATTTATTCGTTTTCCATTGATGATACTAGAAGAAATATCATTTAACATTGGAGATACTCAGAAAAAAGATAAAGTAAATTATTTCTACCACAAAACCTTCCTTAAAACAGTGTTTTTCTTGTTCTTCATCGATCGCCATAACCCAGACTTGCTGATGTTGATTTCTATTGTTTTCAATTAATTAGAAACACACCAAATATACAATTCTGTTTGAATTAGTATAGTTATTTACTGTAATTTCTAAGAATATTTTTGACCTGCTTCTGAAAACATGAACCGTACTGACAAGTAAGATCGGGCAAAATGCAGCAATGCCCAGCAAAATGAGCCCCATTCAATGGGCCCTCTCACAACACATGCACGACTTGACATCTGAAAGAAATGTAAAGCTGGATATTCACGGTCAGACCGCTCCACACCATCTGGAGCCCCTCGCACCAAAACACGTCGTCAATACGAATATCCGATGAGCATTGTGATCGAAAAGTTTGGAAATCCAATGTCGTTCGTTTCCCATTTGGCTCATTCGGTCATAAAACTGAAATGCGATCCGGAAGAAGGGGAGCGATGCTCCCACCTGGGTGAAGGGGGAGAAGGGGTGGGAGTCCGTCCGAGGCGGGGGGCACCATTTGGAAAGCGGGATAGGGAGGAGGCGAAGATCGCAGTGACTATCGGCGGTGCTTTGGAGTCTCCTTGAATGATCCACCTAAATGGATGGGCTTAAATTGGAACGGTTTGGTGCGAAACTCTCCAAATTGCGTGGAGAGGTCTCTCGATAAATGTCCAGCTGCTTATCTGCTCTTTTTCTTAATCCTTCGTTAGTCGCAGTAGCTAAAAGATACGCACTATGGTTAGGTATAATTTTTTCAAGCGATAACTCCTACAAATCTAACAATAAACAAAGCTTCAATTGCAACACTACAAAAATAAATGAATATTTCTCAAGCGAAATTCCGTTTCTTTGTATCTATTTAAAGTTTAACATTCACGGGGAGGGTGTCCCAATCCATTTGGAGAGCTTCTCACCAAACCGTTTCCATTTTCATCCCATCCATTTAGGTGGGTCCACCTCAAACCCATTGCCTACGGGCAAACAGATCCCCCAGGGCTACTAAAACAATGCGCAAAACGGGCCCCCAGCCCTTATTTCCCTAGACTGACTCCCACCCGCATTCCCCCACACCACGGTTGGTTTTCGCTTTTGCACACTCTCCGCTTCTTGTGGATAGTATTTCATTTTATGAATTTATTGGATTTATTTCTTGAATTTTCAAACTTTTTCCCCGATCTACACCAATTCTTATCCCATTTTTGCACTGACGAAGGGTTTTGGAACGACCAGTGGCGGCGATTGGGAGGCAAAAAATTTATAGACACTTAAAAGTACCCCGAAGTATAGAGGTTAGACAATGAATTTTAAAAATTTAGTTACAAAATTAGATAGCTTTCTCGGACATATATATATTTTTTTCTCGGACTCTATTTTTTTTTTATAATTCCTAGTTTTAGGTAGCTGAAAGGAAATAAAAATTTAATTTTTCCCGCAAATAGTGGGGGGAAGGGGCTGCCGTCCCCCGAGTCGCCGCCCGCCATTGACCACGGCAAACATTCATCGTTGGTTTCAAGGGATTAATAAGGTTGTTCAGTAACGTTGATTGCAAATGGAGACTGTTCCTTCTTCTTTTCAAAAAAAAATCAGTAGTTTATGTATTTTAAGGAAAGATTGTTAAATCTAGACGATTGTGCTCATAATTCGTTCGCAAATAGTTATTTGTCAAGGAAGTTCACAAAATCATAAGAAAAACATGGGGAACATTTGCAAATGGGTAAGGGGGAAGAAATAAAAAAAAGAACCGTTTGGAACATGATTTAAAGTGTGAAGTTATAACTACTTTACTTTCATTACATTAATATCATTTTCATAGAAAAGAAATAACTGGTCGTTCATTTTACAGACTTCAGCCACTTTTCACTGACTAGTGGATCCATCTAGTGTCGATTCAGAAATGAAATTGATTCAGAGCACATGTTTATTAAAATTTAAAGTGTCATTAATTTTATTTAACTTTTTTCGTAAGTGTGTAATATTTATACAAAAAAAAAAAAATTAAAGATGTAAGCATCTTTTTTGTTTCTGTTTTGGTTAAAAATATCAGAACTTGCTATTGTTTGAAGAGAAGGAATTTAAGTAAAGCATTTGTAGTGAATAAAAGAGAGAGAATTTGGAAAAATATTTTCGGAAAACGTTTAATGAAACGCTTTATGAAGAAATCGTTAATTTTTTTTTTCTTTAATAGATTTTGCCGAAAATTTATTTTTCTTTAAAGGGCTTTTCAGAGAACTTGCTACGGAATAGCAGATTCCGATCCTTTTCTTTTAAAATTTAAACTGAAAACTTTATTTTATCTACTGTCATATAAAATTCCATGTTATTGAAAGAGCTCCTTTGAATTATGTTGACCATCTTATGTGCTTAGTTGTGGTAAAATTACAATCCATACGAATTCGTATTCAGTTCACTACTTTTTTATTTCAATATTTATTAGATAAATAAGTAGTGAATTACTAACAGTATTTTTATGTAGTAAACTACTACCATTAATCAAATATAGACTTGTCTTTTTTTTTTTTTACTAAGAGCAGTAAGATGTGCTGATTAGCGGAAAAGTGTGTTATGAATTTCTAGGAGTTCTTGAAATCCCCTAATGAAACATGGGATTTACTATTTGGTCTCTAAATTGTGTTATCTTGCATCAGATTTATAATATATATCAATTGTTGTAATCCTATTCAATTTTTAATCTATCTGTTTTTTAACTAAAATTCCTTTATATTAATTAATATTATTACTTAAAAAAAATCGTCGCTGGTTCCGATCAGATCTAAAATTGCTCCCGTTCGTAGTGCCATCTACCGGTGAATCACGTAACTTTCTATTTTATTCGCAGCTCATTTGTTATATATTTTTAGAGAACCATGCTTCTAAGTATATTTTCATTTTAATTGTGCATCTATGCCGATTTCTAATGTTGTTTCAAGCTAAACCATTAAAATAACTTTAGAAATATACCTTTTTGAAATCTTAGAAAGGAACTAGAGTGAAGAAACTTTTTAGGAAACTCTTTTATTTTGCAATATTTATTTGAAAGCACTTGGTTTACATTTATTTGTAAGTAAGAAGATTTAGCATGATTTCGCATTTACTTGCAATTCTTTTTAACAATTTTAAAACAGTTTTGTGAGCTAATATCTTCATAAAAGGAAAATTATATTCAAAAGCTACGAAAGAAAGCTTAAAGCAATTTTAAAAATTAAATTTTCATTACTATCGAAAAATAATCTTTCAAGAGAACAAAAATAAATATTTTATTTAAATCATGTACGTCAGTTTATAAAACTGCTTAAAGTTTCAAACAATTCTGTAAAAATAATAAATACGAGTATGATCAATGGTTAGCAATTATAAGTAAAAAATGAATGCGGTTATGCGATTCAGAACCAACCACCATTTTATTTATTTCAGTTCACAATTACAAGCTGTTCACAGTGCAGTGGCGGACTGGCCAGGCTGCCAACCAGCCCGATGGCAAGTGTGCCTGGTGTCCCTTACACATAAGTCAATCTAGAATATGTGTGTGTGTGTGTGTGAGAGAGAGAGAGAGAGAGAGAGAGAAAGGAAATAACTCTTTTTTTAGTAGATATCTAGTGCTCTCTCACACTTTATTTTTTAGTTTGGTTAAAAAGTTCTCAAAATAACAGTACAGTTCAAAATATACAGTATGCTATATTCCCACCAAAATTATTTCAAATTCAATGAAAAATTTGCATTTATATTTGATATTTCTCACTTCTAATATATTGTATTACGTGTATAATGTAATTAGTAATATACAGGGTGTTCTAGAACGTGGTCAAATTTTAAGGGCAGATCGGGCTTACGATAAGCATTCAAAATCACATAGGAACATCGGTGCACAAACGTCATTTGGAGGCAGCAAATGACACTTAAAATAATACCGAGCTGGCCAAAATGCCGGTACCTTTCCGAATCTTAACGATTATTTAACTGAAATTTTTATACAAGTTGCCCTATATATCTGTCTTTGAAGTTATGAAAGAAACATTACGCTACGTTTCGCACATGCGCAGTGAAAAATTATTTAATACAAATGCTCACATTTTTTCTAATATTCAAGGTATTTTATTCAAATTTAATACAATGCTTCACTGACATATTGTCACGTATTCTGTAAGTTTCATACAATTTGGTAGAAAATTCTGTAAGTTATAAGCAAAAAGAATAAGGAAAAATTTAGGATTTTGTAAAAAAAACCTCTATATCTTCCCGAATATTCGTGCTATTTTTACGAAAAAGCATGCAAATTTTTCGCACATCATACAAAAGAATTGATGAAAGTTACAAACAATTATCAACTTTCTGTGAAGCCAGGTGAGCGAAAATCCTTTTTCGACTTCATCAATTTCTGGTAGGTCCCCTAAATGTCCTCGTGTTCGAATCTACAATGTAAATTGTGAGTTAAAGCCTATTCTTTATTTGGTCGAAGTTCGAGGAGATATTCGAAAAAAATGTGCAAATTTCAAAAAGTGTCCGCAATTTTGGCGAGCTCTGTATTATTTTAAATGCCATCTTCTGCCTCCAGATGGCGTTTGCGCACCCATGTTCATCTGTGATTTTGTATGCTTATCGTATTCCTGACTTATGCTTAAAGTTTGGCCTCGACCCGTATATAACAGATTTTTAGATTAGGAATATATTATGTTAACTTATTAATTTTAATTCAACATATATTTAAAACAAATAAAATCAAAATATATATACAGAGAAACCTGTGTATGAAGATACTGTCTATAACGATATTTTCTTTGGTCTCCACAGAATTCCTGTTTACTCAGCGTATTTTCAATCTGCCTATAAGGATAATCACTTTTTAGAGCCATCTGTCTATAACGATAATTTTACCTCTTTACGAAGCTGGTACAGTACAATCCCGAATTTTCTTTTTTAGAAAACGACATCCCTAGCAAGAATGTCAAGTAACGACGGAATCGGGGTCAGAAACAGGGTGGCGCCAGAGGGGAGAGGGGCAGGGCCCTCCTGTCGGGATGTTGTGCTCCCCGTCGGGAAATTTTTTGTACGCGATTCAACTGTAAAGTGATAAAATGGCGAAAATTTGAGACTAATTTCAATATACTGTCCCCGTACAGCAGGTTGTGCCCCCTTGTCGGGGAGAACGTGCCCCCCCTTTCGGGCAAATTGGTCCCCCCGTTGGGCAAACTCTAGCGCCTTTCCTGGTCAGAAGGCAAGAAACCGGGGCCTGTTGTAGCGAGATGATCTGGGGGAGCTAGCGATTGGAATGTGCACAGATGTTTGTTACATCTGACTCATGGTGGGCACTGACCTTTTCATACGTATTTAGCACTTCGGACTGACCACTTGTTCCTCAAAATTCTCTTGACTTTGCACAGCAAACTATTTATGGTACACAAATTAATTATAGACAAATGCAGCATTAAAATTTTTTCTGTAAAATGTTGCAACAACAACTACATCTCAAAATATGCATTTTAGAGTTCTCTCCCTATATCATAGATACATCCAATTATATTCGATACATTCACATAGTTTAGTAAAGAAGAATGCAAGCAGAAGTTTAAAAAATGGGCGTATTTTACAGTAGAAAAGGAAAGATGAAAATACATTTGTTTTAGTTTTTTTAATTTAATAGGTTTTAAAATTTATTTCAATGAAGAAATAAGTAGAGAAAATTTTACTTGGAAACTGCTTATTTAGAAATTTGCTTTCGATACATATTTCGAATATATTGAACTCAGTTTTTTTTTTTTTTTCATGTCTGAGAAACGACGAGAAACAAAAAGTTTTTCACTAATTTTGGGTTCTCTCTACAATGGAAAGAAAGTTGGAAATGAATTTTCATAAAATAGTTTACTCATAGATGGCAGCACTAAACAATAAAAACTGAGAATAGGCATTCTATAAATGCACCATAAATAGTACATGACATGCTATAAATGCAAGGCTTTAATTCTTTTCACTGGCTGCCCCATGTATGCACAAAGAATTTTGTTGCAATCCTAAATGTGCATATAAGAAGTGTAAGAGACTGGATCAGTGAGGTATTGACCAGTGATAAACACTGAAATATATTCTTTTAATATGTTTATTTGGAAAATTTCAATGAAATGATTTAAATGTACATGATATCATAAATTACTTTTAACAGATAATATTGAGAAATCTGACAGGTGCATGGGTGGTCAAGGGATTCGCGATCCCACTTGAAGTCGAGCCCTTCTGTAATGGGTAGAATTTCAAATATCTACTAAAAGTGAATTAATCGGAAAGAATATGCTTTATTTAAAGCAGAAGTTTGAAATGTGCCTTCCCAGAACCAACTGTGAACAAACAATTTTTAATTGCAATAATAATCAATGATCCTAATAGGAGTTTTGACGAAAATAACAAGCTGTTTAGAACATTTCTATGAAATCATGTAGATAACATGCGCTGATCGTTAGTATCACGGTCGTTACCGATTTGGAGTTTCTATATGGTACTTTTTAATAAATAATTAGCTTTTATTTTACTAAATAAAAAATACCTACAAATAAGAGTATCTTCTTTATTTGCACTCTTACAAATTGCAGTTAATGATTTCTTTCAGGTTCTTTTTAAGATAATAAGCAAGTAGGATGGAAAAATGACAAAGCTAAGAAATCCTCATCTTGTTCGTAACTAAGTATGTTCTTGAGACGCATAAGCTCAGGGTCTGAGATAAAGATGGAAGCATAAATGCAGCAAGTTAAGTCTTTGAAATGTTGGAAAAAGTCATCTAAATTCTTGTTCTTCTTGCTTCTATTATTAACTCATTATTTAAATTGCAAGCTAAAAACTCATTTGTCACATAAAAAGCAAGTTATTAATCGTAAGAATACGCAAAAGAGATAAAATGATCGTCGGTAGACTGATGGCAGTCTTGTCTTCGATACCAGAGAGTCATGGATTCGATTCCTGAGTCCATCAAAAAATGCGTCATATGAGCATGCCTATTGGACGTTAAATATTTCGAGGTGAAGCGTCTTCCATCATGTGTGGCGTGGAATTTTGGAGAGCGAGGTACCGAAAAAGGTGTTACCCCCATCATTTAATATCAATTCAAAATTAAGAAATACGTCGCAAAACATTGTCAAAAATTAAAAAAGACTGTAGCAAAATTAAAATATTGATTAATAGCGTCTGGAGATTTAGAAAACATTTACCGCTTTTATCTGATTTAAAAGAAATTTTAATTTTAGAAACTTGAAGAGTAGTTTTGAAACTTAGAAAATTGCCATTCATTCAGTGTTTGTTTTTATCTTTGCAATATTATCATTTTTTTAAACTTCATTTTCGCAAAATATCAGTTTGACCAACCAAATCAAAATGGCTCGAAAAAGATCACCAGTATGCATGGAACATTTGCGTTCCTTCATCACTAGAATTCTGATTATGGTATTTTTTTAGAATTTCCGACATTTAATTCAAGCTATATTTCATGGTTTAAAATAAAAGGAGTTAATTTATTTTAAGAATAGAAATTAATAATGCAAATTCGATTTCTTCATTTTACATAATAGCAGATTTTTAGTGTATAGAATTCCTGTATTTGGTTTTTTTATTTTTAATACATATAATTTCTGATTCTCCTTTTTCAATTTTCATAACAAAAGATGCAAAGAAATAATTCATTAACTTAAAAAAAGAAATGGCTTCTCTCTTCTCTTCTGAAAAATGGAGGATAAATATCTAAATAAAGTTAAGCAGGCTATCTTTTTATTATTTCTTTTATTCGTAATAACTATGTTAGTTAAAATTTTTAAAAAAATTCTGTTGAAATAAACTAAAGATGTAGATAGTTTCAAAAGATGGAATACAAGTATTTTTTAAAAATCTTACTAAAAAAAATTCAAAGCCTTGTAATCAATCGATAATTTATTATTTTTATTCCTTTTATATGAAAAAATCTGTCTTTGCATGTGTAGATGAATTTATTCAAATAATCTAATCTAATCTAATAAAAATCTGTCGATGAATTTATTAAAATAAACCTATACTTTTCTCTAATAACCACCTGTCACTCGTATTTTATATTAATTACATTATATGTTTATTGAGAAATTGTTTTTGCCAGATTAATCACGACTGAAAGTAATACATTTTAAGTAGGAAAAATTATCTTATATAAGTGAATATCGATTTTGCCTGTTTAAAAATTAGGATGCAATTTTGTTTTTTGTGAATTTCTGCTAAAATGCAAGCTTCTCATTTCTGTCCATCCAATTTCTGTTCAACCAGGGAAAAAAATTTTTTTATTATGCGAAACAATGCATTTTTCTTAGACGATGTAATGCTTCAAACATCTGGATTTTGCCAAACATTTTAGTCATTTGAAGTTATATTAGTGTTAAAACTGGTTTTGATTGTTCTTCACAGCTCTCTATCTATCAGTGCTAAAGTGGCCCCAAAATTCATGAAACCTTTGTGGTGAAGGACCGTAGTTTAAGACCCCCTTATCTGAAACAAAAATAAAGAGTTCATAAGAAAAGATAAAGCACTCCTTTTATAACAGAGTAATTCATTACTTATTAATAGTTATCGCTAGAAAACAGTTTAATTTCCATTTTATAGGGTAAACAATACAAATATTGACACCATTAAGACAATACTCATACATTTATCATGGAAAAAAATAGTAAAAATAGTTCAATCATGTTGTGATTCATTGTCATTTTTTTCTCGAATTTCTCTACTTTAATTTGAATAAAGGGTTCCATAAAAATTATGCCTGGAATGTATTTTGAAATATATCGTAAATAAATAGTGCAAAATCGGTTATTGACGCCCTATGGATGAGTAATTGTCGCAACACTCAGTGGCATCCATTCAGTCTTATTTAGATTACTTTTAACTGTCTACCGAAGGTTAGTAAGGTAAAACTGAACATTGACATGAAAGCTTATTTTTAAAAATTAAAGATTATTGTGTCAATAACTGTCAGAAGTGTCCTATTTACCCTGTTTATTTGTAGCATTAGAATAAAAGCTTTCAAATCAGAATAAATGTTCGATTTTCTAATACTGAGGACTGGCAGTCACGCTGGCTACTCATGTTTCCGCGACTTCGAAATTCTTAAATGGGAAGGTCGTGGCTTAAGAAATCCTGTTCTGAAACAAAAATAAAGAGATCACAAGAAAAGATAAAGAACTCCTTCCATAACAGAGCGCTTCATTACTTATTTTCTGTTACCGCTACAAAACCGTTTATTTTTCACAAAGAAGTACAAATTGTTCCTTTGTGTCTCGAATGCGTAAAATAAATGTCATTTCCGTTGCCTTGGCTACCAAGCACCGAATTTCGAGTCCATATTTCCCAGGAGACACGGGACAACGGCAATTAGAGAACGACATAAGGCTCGTAATTAAAAACGAAAACCGTAAACGGGGAAAGGCCCTGAATGAAAACCATTTTTAACTGCTGTTCATTGCGGAGACAGCGAACGGCCGCTGTCTCAAAGGCCCATTTTTTGTTACATTCCGTTAAATCGATCACCAGACACATTTGTTTCATAGCCATTGATGATCGGGAAGTGATATTATGTCAAAGAAAAATATGATATACATTGCAATAAAAGATATCGGTTGGAAACGGTCATTATGGGATCATAAAAAAAGATCCATTTTCTTTTATGAAATACGGGGTTAAAAGAGACTTGTTGTTATGGGATTGTTCGGTTCTTTTTATTTCTGACAGTCAGTCATAGTTGGTGGAAATAGGAGATTATTTTTGGGGTTATAAAAGGATATGTGATTGTGGTATTACAAAAGACTGATTTTTGACATCGTTAAGAAACGGAGATCATACATTAAATTGTTGGAATTTTTTAATGTATTTTTAGAGTCCTCATTCCATATAAGTGAGTAGACAACTTCAAGGCTTTGGAAGAAGCTTTTGAAACTTTTATCGAGTTTGTATGATACTGTTCTGAAGCTTCATAAAAGAAAATGTTTTAAAATAAAATGGGTAATACGATGCAAATGAATTATGCCAATTTTAGAGCTTCGTTAAAATTCAGATTTTGCTATAAAATTAAACATTCGCAGCAAATTATACTCCCTATCCAAATTCACTTGTCCCATTTGCTGTTTTGTTTTACCCAAAATTAGTAGTCTGACTTTTAAAAGACCAAAGAATCCATTATTTATTTGTTTCGAAATGTATGAAATCATGCAAAACTTATTAATTTGTCTTATATTTAATATTAATCTTAATAATTAAATTACCACTGGTTAATTCTGTCTTTAACACCAAGTCTAAATCATAAAATATTGCTAAAGGGAGTTTCCGAACTGACTTTTGCCATATGAGGCAAATGATAATAATTTTCTTCCAGCTATTTTCATTGCTTTGTACATTCCTGCATTTATCATTTTTTAAATACAGATAACCTTACAAATTTTCGTATGTGTAAATAAACTTATTTGACAGGCCAGAAAATAAAATCGAATATGACGATCTAATTTGTCATTTTCAATTGGGAAATAGGGGGGCATGCACAATTTTACTTCTAAAATTATACGAGCACATAACTGGACATTCATTTAAAAAATGCAAAGGAAATTATCAAAACAATGTTTTCCCAAATTTCACCTTACCCTTTTCTTAATTTGGCAGTAAAATGTAAATCGGAAAACGAAAGTTGGACGCAGGGACCGAGCAAAGATTACGCCTGTTTTAACTCGACCGTTCGGCATTGCGCCTGTTTGTCTGAAAATTTGTTTCTTGAACAGTCACGACCAAACGCGTTGTTCGATTTTCTTCGATTTTGACATGAATGAACCTTAAGGTCATTAAACACGACATATGTGTAACTACTTTCATTTTTTGATTCCGTTTCAAGATGGTGGTTATTTTGATGGTTCCATTCCTTGCAATGTTCACTTTCCTCCGCGAATTGCAGCAAAACGGTTCGTGCTATGAAAATTTGAGGTCTACCTCACTCTCGAGAGAGAAGATTTCAACTGCTTTGCTCCAGTACATTTTTGATGCAACTCTAATTAACGAAAGCCAAGGATTAGAAATAATGTCATAGAAGTGTGTTGCTGACCTACCGAGAATAAGAGTGCGAGAGAGGATGCTTCTCCTCCACTCTAACTCCCTTTAAGTTACTCAATTACAACATTAGATAAATCTTAAAGAGTGCGATGAAGAGCAGATTTTAGATGTTTTTTGAACGCAAGGTCTACGGTTCACAGAACTACTAGTAAGATATATTTCCATTCATTTACTGCTTGAATAAGAGCCAAATCGTAAGACTTCAATATACATAAACATCAGAAAATATAACATGAAACATTTTAAAACAATATTTATGTTTTACTTTCAAAAAAATAATTCATAAAAAATTATTAAATTTAAAAAAAAAAATGCTTTTTTTTGGATCGGAAATCCGAAAAAAATTTAGAAACAACAGAAAAGACCGTTGTTGTTTGTTGTTTCGATTGTTTCTAAATTTTATTCCCAGAAAATAAACATATGTGGCCTTCATTAACACCTCTTGCTCCGATTTTTTTTCGAATTTCCGACCCCAAAAAAGCTTTTTTTTTATTGCTCTAAATGTTCTATCCTGAATTCGAAAATGCAAAATATTTTTGTCAGTAAGCAGTTTTTGCTTGATCTACTGGTGGTCATATATGAGTCGTTCAGGAGCCAATGCGGGTAAATCCAGAAAAAAAAAGAAATGCGAAAATTCATGTTTTTTAATGCAACAATGTTTAAAATTTTTGGTTTATTAATCTTATTAGTGAAAGTATATAAAGTCATCTAATGAAAGAACGAGTGAATCTTTTAATAACTAAAAATAAAGTTATTAATTAGGGTAGACCGGGGCTAGTTGGGCCTAGGGGCACGTTCGGTCAGTCGTGATAATTTTAATACTTTTCGGTATTTAACGCTGCCATTCCGGACAAGTGTGTATTATCCCGCCTTCCTTCTTCCACATCAGCGTCATCGAAGAAGTAGCGTTCATTAAAGAACAAGCCAGAATTTTCTAATTTTTGCTAAGCTGAGTAAATTTCCTCACTTAGGAATAATCGTTTTTTTCTTTACTTACAAATTATAATTTCTATTTCGCAAATAATATTCAGAAAGATAATTCTTCTTTGTTACTTCAGGGCTTGTTTGCTTATCGAAATTTTTTCAGAATAAATCTCAACACTCATGAGAATCAAAAATGGCGATATGGGGCTAGTTGGGCCATTTCGCATGGGGCACGTTGGCCCACGCTGCTACACAGGGTTTATCAGGATGTGCGTTATAGAAATATCTCTGAATATGTGGGGTAGAATTGTACCAGATTTATTATGCAAGATACTTGTTACGAAAAACCATGCGGACTCAATTTTGATTATAATTAAACAATACTATTTGACGATGTCCATAAAAGCTATATCTCAGTTGTATTGAATAGAAATGCACATAATTTGTATATAATACACATACTGTGGATAATAACACAACTACGTTACTTAAATTAATAAAGTATAATAATACAGAAGAATGTTTTGTAATAGTCGCTTCACGTTAGTAGTGGCTCAACTTACCCCGCAGTCGGGGCAAGTTGGGCCAATCGACTTGGTGTCAGTTCGAAATTTTAAATTAATACTGATAGTTAATATATTCAATTTTTACTATGGCGAATTATTTCCGAAGGTTCACTAATAGTGTCAGCTTAAAAAGCTTTTCAAAATTTTAAATTTCCTTTTCTTAAACAGTCTTAGAAGAAAAAACGGCCCAACTAGCCCCGGTCTACCCTACATCAAAATTTACAAAAACCAGAAGACATTAAAAAATGGACTTATCCGCTTTGGTTTCTGAGCGACTCATATGTGATATACCGTTCACTGATCTTCTATTTTCCCTGCAATGCACCGAAGTTTTAAACTGAAACAAAATACTCTCTGATAATATATTTTTCAAATCTATTGCTTTGAGGTATTTAAGGTAAATATCTGCATGAAAAGAATCATTAATGATATGTAAAAGATGTTTCATTAAAAATAGTTTTACGACCTTACCATGAAAACAACTACAGTTTTTCTTGACCATCAAAGCGTAAGAACCACATTGAAATAATTTATTGTCGATTATTTTATTGCTTACTCAAAAGTACAAGAAATAATCGCGGGATATAACGAGACGCGAAAGTAGCGACGAATTAATTTTCAACGATGCAATTTTTCTCTTCATCGCATAACATGCGAGACCGACAGTACTGACAAAAAAAGTCGAATGTATGATGTGTGACGCTGACCAAGAAGGGGTTAAAAATCAGCCCATCAGAATAAACCATCAATTATTATCATACTTTTTGATGAAGAAAAAGGATCATATCTTCAAACAAAAATATTTTGTTAAAAAGTTCTGAAAAAACCAAATATTGAAAATATAATTTTAGAACTACGTAACAAAACTGTTCTAAATTCAAATTTGCCTTTATTCAATTAAAGCGGGTACATCAGAATTCATCTAACTCTACTTTAAAAAATGATTCTGCTTTAATATACGTAAAAATTAAAACTCAGCTTAAGAAAATACAGCAATCATTGTATTGCCGACGGAAATTTATGGAATAAATATAATTGCCAGCGCTACAAGCGAGGCAAAATTTCATTGCACATCGGCTGCGGAGCCCAAGAGCTTAAAAACAGCCTTGCTTTACCGCACAATTTAATTTAAAAATAACGAACTAGACAGTGCAGACTAAAGACTTATACAACGCATTCCATACAAATTATTTTTTATTTGATATTTTATGTCTTGAATTCATAAAATTAATTTCTGTATAAGAGACAAAAAGTTATAAGATTAATCCTCAATATTATATCATGCATCTCAAAAATTTAACAAGACGATTTACAGCATTCTACAAATTTATTACACCAAAATGAACCATAACAGTGACAACAAAAATTAATAATAGCTATAATTACCCCATTATTAACCATAACTTAAACCAACACTACTAGAGCATCCCAGACACTAACAAACCATAACCCCAAAAATCCATTACAATCCTCAACCCGAACACGCAACGCGTCTAACGATTTAATTAAAATTAAGATCACTGCATGTTCTTACACTTTTAACTCCCGCGCCCTTATTTCTTTCTGTCTACATAACTTGGTTACAGCCTTGTTGTGCGTCTAAGGAAAGGAAGGAGCACCTTCTAATGATGATTTGATAGGCCCATTCGTCTCCTGGGCCTGGAGTTATCGCACCGAAATGAAGTAGGGAGTTAATGCTGAGGAGCTACAGCACAGTTATCACACGCTTTCCATCACGGGGCTGGAAATTAGATCGTATGGAAGCAACGCACGTTCCACTTTGAAGACGTCTAATCGGTCTAATTCATGGCATGTCGTCTTCGACTAAGGACTCCAACCTTTCACATAGCCGCCGTAAAATACGCAAAACTAACGTTTCGCTTTGGAGAGGTCTGCTAGCTTAAATGGAAATTCAGTGGCAAGTCCTTTTCCTTGGGGTGTATGTAGGAAAATGAGGTGGTTTAGGCCTTAAGGTCTTTGCTCTAAAATGCGTAACTATTCAAGAGAGAATGTTAGGCTATGAAATGCCTGTTTTTTATATTTTGGTATCCTCATATTTAGTCTATATACTGGTGCTTGCTTAAATGGAAATAAAGTGGCAAGGTCTTTTCTTTGGGGTGTATGCAGGAAAATGTGGTGGTTTAGGCGTTAAGGTCTTTGCTCTAAAATGCGTAACTATTAAAGAGAGAATGTTAGGATATGAAACGGCTGTTTTTTATAGTTTTGGTATCCTTATTTCAAGTTTATATACAGGTGCTTGCATAAATGTAAATTCAGTGGCTTCTTTTCCTTGGGGTCTATGCAGAAAAATGAGGTGGTTTAAACCTTAAGGTCTTTGCTCTAAAACGCGTAACTATTAAAGAGGAAATGTTAGGCTATGAAACGCCTGTTTTTTATAGTTTTGGTATCCTCATATTTAATTTATATGCAGGTGTCTCTTTAGCCGAATTAACCTCTATTGAATTGATGAAACGAAGAAGGTAAAGTGTTACGATAGCGAATATTCATAAATGCGAAATAAATTTTTATGGATCTTCTTAAGAAAGGATGGATTTAATATACATTGATAAGCAATATCAAGTCATGCTGTCAAAGATTTGTATTTGTTATCTCTTATCGACAAAGTAAAATGAAACTATATATCAGGTGCTCTGCAAAATATAAATTTTAAGTGGCGCCATGAAACTATGAAGTTTCCTAAACTAGGAATTGCAACCCCTGCAAACGAACATTTTTCTGTCAGGTAAAAAGAAATAGTTTAGAAATAATATCTTGGTTTAAATCTTTTATTAACATTAATTAATTTACCATTCTTTATTATTTATCACAAGCAATATTTTTCTTCCTTAATTGACTTTATTGTAACTAATGATTTGTTATTATTTTGCATATTTGCAGTGAGGTGGAGATGGTTTTGATAAATGGGGTTGCAAATCGAAAAATATACAAAAAAAATGTTAACAACAAAAACGATAAAAAATAATCAGTCACTTCTTGTTTTTTTAAAAGTTATCAGTGATATCTGTCCAATATTTTTTTGTGGATATTATGGCCACCTTAACACCACAAAATAATAATAAAAAACACCTCGATGATTAACAAAGAAGATACGGCATTGCATGACTGTCTTTTTCTTTGTGTGTCAGGTAAATCTTGTCAGTTTTCCTGACTTTTATGGCCGAAGAAGGGGATTCCCTCTCGGGAGATTGTTAACGACTTTAGTCCTTCACAGGTAGGTCGGTTAGCGTGAGTTGTTGAAAATATACTTTTCATTGATATTTTAAAATATAAATTTATTCCTTATATTTTGTTCAATCAATAAAAGTAATTCAAATTTTCTTTAAGCAGGATAATTATTTAAATGATTTTTTTTGCGAACCTTCATACATAATTAGCATTCCACCTCCTCTCAACTCTTTTTTTTATTATTTTTGTCTAAAATTATGAAATATTTTGATAGCGATTTAAATGCAACGCTTGCTCATAAATTCGGACGTTTTTTGCAACGACGCAAAGCACTATAACGTCAACAGCCAAAATCCAAGGAATAATTAAAAAGCATTTTCAGCGTTACCTAAAGTTGAATTATTGGTTCAATATTTTGTATTTAAAGGCGTAAGAGCCAGGTCTGGCCATACTGCTCCAAATATATGAAAGTTGCCTGAGAAAAGATAGTTAAGTATTTTGTAACAATTCTTACACTAAACGATTCAAAAAACTTTTCATGAAATATGCCTGCATTTTAAATTCCAATCACGCACTCTTAACTTTTGAACTCACCTTTTGAATTTTTTTGAATCGGTTAACTGAAATCTATTCAAGAGCATCACCAAAAGTGAACCTAAGACTAAAATATGTTCACCCATTAAATAGTTGGCCTTCATTTTTTTAAACACATCTTGAACTGACGTATAAACAAATCACTCTGTTTTATCAAAAAGTGATGGGCCAGTGACAAAGTAAACACACTTATCAAAATAAATGGACTTCCGAAGTGCACGAAAAATTCCAAAATCCGAGCATTAAATACCAACCTACTCACTTTCTTCAAACCAAATTCAAGTCCTTTCTTCTCAAGGAAGAAATTTACTATGCACGACTATGTGTTGCAAGTTGTAAGCCGTAAAAGAGGCCATTAGAGATAACATGATGAAGAGCCCGATATGGCCGCTATCTTCCCTGCTTTAAGAGCTGACAGTGACAGTGATGGACAACAAAGCATTTGTCGGAGCCTTTGGACTGATATTCGGATTCACCAGCAAATGCACGCTTAATTGCTTGTATTGAGGTTTTATCTGTTGGCAGAAATGTTAATTTTTTTTGCAGGATTTTTTTGTTTTATTTAATTTTATTATCACGTTTTTTTTATATTATTATTATTATTCAGGTGCTTAAATTTGTGTAATTTAGCAGCTAGAGGAAAGGGAACTATAGAAAAAAAGTTGAAAAAATATTTGCCGATTTTTCTTCTATATCTTTCAGATGTTAAATTTTTTTTACCTTCTGCGAATTTCTTTTTAAATTGAATTTAGATTACATCTAATGCATTACGTAAGACGATTTTGTGTTCTAACTTAGAATCCTTTTCTTTCTAATATACTCTATTAGATATATTCAGGATAAAGAAAAGAAGGTTTTTTTCCCAGTAAATTAAAAAATAAATTCTTAGTGATAAGAAATTAGAATCTGTCCTCGGTAAAAAATAAAAAATAAATATTTCTCAAATGCGTTTAACCACCCAAGTCAATTAAGACCAAACAATTTATCAAATCTATCTTACATTAGAAGTAATGCTGCTTGCATTAAGAATTAACTCGAATCGAAAGAGCAGTCTAAATTACTAACATAGATTATACTTTATGGGTAGGTCAGTGAGTTCACAATTTCAATCGCTTTTCTCCTTTTAAAGCTGCTGTCGTAGAATTGCATAAAAGAAAAAAAATATGAATGTTCTGTTCTTAATTTACTCTAATACTTTCACATTAGAAAGTCACTTATATAACTTACGGTCAAAAACGATTGCTCTTATATGCTAAGCAGCCAAACGTTTTCGATTTAATTCCATAAAACTACTTTAAAAGCATTTAAAATTATTTTTTTCATTGACATATTGTCGGAAATGACTTTTGATATTCTAGTTTTGATGCTTTTCGGTGATATTTTTAGAAATTGTTATCCGAAAAAAAGCTTTTTAATATGATAGTAAAATATAATAATAATTTGATGATATTAATGTGTTTGCCGAACTCGTTTTTTTTATTTCCATATTTTTAAAAACCTTATTTTTAAGTACTATTCTAGATTACTTCCACGCAAATAAATATGTTAAATATTTTCTCTAGCTAGAATGGTATTGCGCAAGCGAATAAAAGCAATATATAACCAGTAATTTGACCTGTCCTTACGGACATACAAATTTCAAGCCACTGACAGTTCTTAAGAACGCCAGAAAATACGAATTCGATCACAAAAATTCGATAGAAGTTAGACTGCTTCATACAAATGTTCACAATATTTTCCTTGGAATTGAGTTGCAACGTTTAGGTAATTAAATGCAATAATGGAGTAAATTCATGTAACGTAGCAATCACGTGAAATACATTGAGGGTTCAGGGTTAATTAGAACCAAGTTCATGAGATTCACTTCTGAGAAGACATCTCAGAATTGATTAACTGTATTTCAAATAATAATGGAATTCTAATTGTTCCTGCTGCCTGTTGGATGCAAATTGAATCATTTTTACACAGAAAATATAACATTTCTACACGACTATGGCAGTGTTGGGGCAAAATGGGCAAAACATGGACATGATTCATTTTAACTCTGAACTCTACATATAATCTAAATATGTATCTAAATGTTGTATTGAAAGACACAATGTTCAAGATCCTGTCGTTAACAGCTTGCATCACAATTTCCTTGTTTACATTTTACGTAAGCTTTTCGACTAGAAAAAAATCCTTTATTGATGAACTTTTGAGTGTTGCAATCTAAAAGAGAAAGAACATTGTAATACAGAAACATTTCTCAAGTTTCTACTGAACACTACTGAATTAAAAGCATGGATTGTAAAAATTTGAAGAAAAGGTTTTAAGCTTACTAAAACTGTGTGCAATGTTATTTCAGGTATAAATGCTTCTCAAACATATTGGTGTACATATATATTAACGAGTAAAAACAATTAATGAAGTTAACAAATGAAGCAAAATTTAAATACTTCACAAATTTAAAAAAATATCAATTAAATTTTATTAAAAAAACTTACTCTAATAACACTAACGAACACGAATGATACCAAGATTAACAGAATACGATATTAAATAAATTAGAAAAGCTTCAGAACAAATCGAAAACTCATTAAAGTTCTAATGCAAGAAGTAGAGTTATATTACCAAACAACATGTAAAGGAAGAAACAAACAATTCTTTCAGGTAGCAAATTTAAGTATGCACAATGGTTACTAAATTTGAATTGGCGCAGTACATTTCAGGTGAACCATGTGTCTATTAATTGCTTTCATAATATCAAATGGTAAAAAAAATATATTTTTATTCTATACTTTCAAGAAAAAAAATCTTACCGTTCTGCAATTTCAATAAGAAATCCTTTCAATTCTATACTTTCTATAAAAACATTCTTGGTATTATATGCACTTTCTATAAAAAATGCTTATCATTCTATAATTTCTCTTTCTGCTGAATTTTTTTCTATATTTTCTCATTCTCCCGCCCGGCATATATTGATTTCATGAATCAGCATAATATTAGCAATAATTTCCACATGTATACGATTTTCCTGGAGAACGACTAAGAAACGACTTTCTAAAATAAAGCAATGCAAAATTCTCAACTTCTTCAAATTCTTTTTAATAAAAATCGTGCAACGCTATAGAAATGCGTGTAAGAATCGAGGAACAGTAATTAAAATATTTACTTGTAAACTTATATTTATTAGAATTAATTGGTTAAATTATTATCTGTTTAATTAAATTTTCTACAGTTTCTTTCTTCAAGTCAAAAGCATAGCAAGTGAATGAAATTATTCAAATTATTTAAAATTAATTAAAATATGGCAAAATATAGAAATATAATCCATTCTTCTATGTACAGTTAGTCTAATTGACAAATTTCAGAAAAATGAAAATGATACAAGGTATAAATTTATTAATAAATGTTAATCCCATTTTCTTTCATTAAAAAAACTTTGTGAAACAACTTTACATTAAGTACCTGAATCGAAGGAAAGATACGCTTGCCTAAGAAAATAAAGGGAAGGCTTCATATTCATAATCTGTTGGACAAGATAAAAGAAAATTTACAATATATCCAACATAGCGAAGAAGATTAATCTCACCTTTCTGCTGATATAATCAGCATCAACTCCAAAATCCTTTCTCCTCTTTTCTTTAATCGCGTCCATTTTGAAAATATTTTGTTCCACCTCTGGAGTAAGGCGGGAAAAATGTATTCTTTTAATTCACTTCACTTTGAGAAATATCCCATCAACGGTTTAGAAAAATTGAACGTAAGTTCCGGTTATTCATTTGAGCAATTTGTGGAAAACGTTTTCTTTCCAGAATTTCGGGTGGCAATTTATTTCCGGAATAGTAATTTTCTCTTCCATTTTCTCCCCCTTTTTATTCTGAAATGTGTGATTTTTCCCGAGTACCAGTGGCAACAAGAGAAAAATGAATCCTGCTATTTTTAGGACTGAATGCAGTGTTCAGATTTCAAAATGCAGAATGCATTAGTTTTGAATATTTTTAAGGCTATCTTAAACTGAGTTGAATTCTTAAATGTCGAAATTAAATTCGAGTAGCTTTTTATCAAAATTGATATATCCGCTTTTTAGTAAAACTCGTTTTTTTTTTTATATATATACATTTTCTCATATTAGTAACCAACTATACACAGATGCAGTATCATTTTGTCTCAAAACTCCTTTGTTAAGTTACCTAAAGTTCTTAATGCTTTTGAAAAAAGTTTAAATTATTCTCTTCTAAAACCAAACTCAGAAAAATGTATATGTTCACTTTTGATAAGAAACTCCTCATTTCTTGAAATGATGTAGTTTTAAAATCATGCACAATTGTGATTACCTATAAATATAGTTTGCTCCATGATGGTACCCTTTTTAAATTAATACTCTAGAAAATAGTTACAAAATTTGATTAGAGTCTCTTATCAAGTATATAGTCTATTTAAGAACAATAAATTAAAGTTTGTAAATTCTCTATTCCTGTAACGTCATAGCTAAAAGTTGTAAGCCGTATACCGTTCGATACAAGCATTATTGAAACAGTGACTATATAAGTTCATACTTCTTTATGCTGTTTACTAGTTCACGTAGTCGAATCTCAAGTTTGTTAAACTTCTTTAACTCAATTTTTTTGTCGCAACCGAATTATTTCAGTAAAATTTATCTATTCAGAATACGTATTTGTTTGCAGTCAATACAATTTTGATAATTAAGTTTCTCTTAGCGAAAAAAGTAATTTAATCCTTAAAAGTCTGATTTTTAAAAACTGATTTTAAAATGTTTTTTGACTTTCATTTCTTAATAAAATATGGGAAAAATAATTTTAAAAGACCTATTTTGTTTTAAGTATGATTTATGGCTAAAAAATAGTTTGAACCCATCCACAAGACTGGGCTTTAAATGAAAAAAAGTCTCCTTGATAAAATTCTATAATATCAAACACAGATGAGTTTTAAAAACTAATAATATGGACAAGGAATTTCCTTCAAAATTATAGAATAAAATATGGTATCCTCAAGTGTATAAACAAAGCTTATAAGATGCAGCCTCAAGTAAAAATCATCAAGTTATTTTTATTTTTTTATCAGCACTCAGGTTGCCAGCTATATGTTGTAAATTGATTTAATAACATTTTCAGCATGTATTCTATTGGCATCAACAGGCATTAGAGCTTCAGTCTTATTTTCAATAATTTTAGAGGCCAAAATTGTGTATATAGCTAAAAGGCAACACTGGGCCGTTAAGGGTTAAGTTACTTTGCAATACGGTTTTCTCTACTGGATTTTTGTTAACTGTTTACTCTGTACCTAATGTGGAATAAATTCTTAAGTTTAATTGTTCCTTCAATATAAATTTTTATAAATGAAATGATTATAAAATAAAAAAAGCCTGTTTTAAACAACAGAAAATAGAAACAAAGCATTAATTAATATATTATAATTTTAACACATATATGTTTTATACAGTTATCAGTCATCAACGCAATGAAATCAAATTTCTTTAGGTTTTACGTCCGATTTGTGACAATTTAGAAACTTAACTTGGACAGAAATTACAATTAATGTCAAATTCGAGGAGGCAAAAAGGTCACCAAGTTAGCGCTGTGTTCAAAATAGATCTTTGATGTTTTCCTGATCATGACCCACATGCTCCTGAGGAAAGCAAATGCGATCAAATATTATCTTGAAATTATAAAATTACCGTTAATGGTGACGAATATGAAATGTAGCGTTACATTTTTTGATTGCTTAATCAGATAGTTAACTCTACGGTTAGTTTTCTGGCTATCTTACTCAGTATTATTTCTGCAATCTAAAATGAATATACTTTTCTGTTCACTGGAAGCGGGAAACTACAGTGATTTCAGAAAAAAAATTTATAATACATAAAATTTATCTCAAAATCAATTTATAAAACAAAGCAAGTTAAGTTAGGTCTATACAATAAACACAAGCTGATTTTTTTTCTCTTAAGTACTACGCATTTGTATAGACATTTGTAAACTTTAACAAAAATACACATACAAATGTCAAAAATATGAAAGCAAACATTGTCTTAAAACCAATAAAGCACCCCTCACAGTTAGTGACAAGTTACAGACAATTTAGCAACACTTTTTGGAGCAGATAATTGCTTTTATGATATTGTAAAACGGCTATCATATTCGTCAGCAGAAATGTGAAATATTTTTATTTATCAAGTTAGGATAAATGCCTGAACTTATTTTTTAATCCTTTCTGAAACATTTTTTTTATTCACGTTACATTTCAGATTAAAAGTGTCTTTTATTGTTATTAATCTGATACGGTTTCATTCAGGAAATTCGACTGAATTTTCTCTGATGAAACGAACTCGTTTGTTTGGCTTACTTTTGATGGATTTAAATATTTCAACGTTTTCTTTTTTTATTTTTCTTGTATCATAGTTATTTATTATATATCTAAATATAATATTTGTCAGAAACACGGAGTTCAGACTTATATTCGAGTCTTCTATACAAGAACCATATCTTTAAGAATTAATAATATTCACACATCACTTAAGATAACAGTCTGTGTATATTTTGATCGTTTCTATAACTTTAAGTAGATAGCCTTATAGAAAAAGATGAATTTTTTTTCCTTGGACTTTTCGTAAGACTTATTTAATTAATTGGGAAAAATGTTTTTGTTTGTGTGTTATACAACCAAACATTCTTAACTAGCATCCATGAAATTCCTCTAAAAGTATCGAAAAAGTATTTTTATACTGACTGTCACTATTGGTTTCTCATCCCATAAGCTTCTTACTTTTCACCAACAGGAATTTTTATAATTCTTTATTTAACTATTTAAGATAAAAGAAAAATATTTTAAGTGATGCTAGTCTGATTGATGTGCTATTTTTAATAATTTATTTTTAATTCGATTCTCTGTAGCTTACACACAAATAAATGTATTTAATATCTTCATTGGAAGCCATGGGAGCGCGCTTGTAAATAAAAGTAGTTATTAAAAAATGTGTGATATTTTCCTTGGACATGAGTGGCAACTCTCCAGCAAATTAATTCAAAAATGAAAAATGTAAGATATTTTCATTTAAAGTGAGTGACTACGCGCTATTTTATTTAAATATGATACAAGAACAACGTTGAAACTTATTTTATTATTGAATAAAAGTCTCCCATAAAATTCACTTAAAAATTTTGTTGCTGTTTTTCTATTTAAATTCTTTATTTTTAGAAGCTAATTTAACCAATTATAGCAGATATAAATTTTAATACTTACATGCAATAAACTTTCTGAATTACCAAAATGATTATTTGAATTGTTAAAGAAAAAATATATAATTATTTCATTCGCATTTTGGCAATGGGTAAACTTTCTCTCTTAAACACTGAACTTGATCTTTCTGCTAAATCTTGAATCATAAGGCTGAAATGGGTTCGGCTTCCGTCTTCAACCTAATGCCCCATCTGTGAAACATATTCTATGTTAATATCTCGTAATAAAAAAATCTTAAACACTCTTTTACGGTTATTATAATTCATATATTTTGCGCTTTAGTTTTTGCAGACATGATTATAAATATTGCTGTCATTAATAATAATAATAATAATAATAATAATAATAATAATAAACATAGTTTTTAAAATTACTACTTGGACAGATTAAGCTTGCTGCAGGCCTCTGGCGCTGAAATATTGTGAACCTTCTGAAAGTATTGCATATGTGTACTGTATACTATTTCGACTAGACAGTCATTGTATTTTAAAATAATATTTATAACTTTACAGACTTTTAATCACTGCATTTTTATTATGAGTAACTAGAAAATCGCCCGTCATGGTATGACGGGTGCAAATTCACTTTTCATTCGAGATATTTCCTGTCAAATTTGACGTGTTTAAATAGATATATATGCGAAAGATATATAGATATATATGCGTGTTTAACGTTGATTGAA
Source organism: Araneus ventricosus (assembly GCA_013235015.1). Taxonomy (NCBI): domain Eukaryota; kingdom Metazoa; phylum Arthropoda; class Arachnida; order Araneae; family Araneidae; genus Araneus; species Araneus ventricosus. Next base: position 1,021,971 of record BGPR01000071.1, read on the forward strand.
AACAAATAAAATAAACATATGTTTTATGACAGGAAATATTATTTTTATTTACATATTGTTTACATATTTCTTTACTTAAAAAACCTCTTGGTAAACAACATTCCGTTTGAAGTATTTTTCGTTGTTTAAGAATTTTATTATAATTCAATAACCATGAAATTCTCAGCTTGTCAAACGCAAATCAAAAGTTAAAATTTCAAAGAAATTGTTTTTCGAAATTCTAATCAAAACAAAGCACTTCTCTGCTTGTCAAACGATGCCAAAAAAAATTATATCATCACGATTGCAATAAATAATCAGATGCATCGTGGCGTCGAAACTTTATCACGCGCATGATATACCACTGACGTAATTTACTACTTTCTATTAAAAAACGGAAATTAATTTGAAATATAGGATTAATATAATTTAAAATTTCTCGGGAATTATTGATCATAGCGAGATAAATTTTATATCAATCGATAGCAAATTTTATTTCACTATTTTAAAGCTATTAAATTTGAATTTAGAACGACAATTACTCTTTTAAATTTAAAATTACTGAAATTTAGGTTCTGTAACAATGAAATAATGCTGTTTAACGTCTCGCAGTGCTATGGCGCGAGTTTTATTGTTGGTGACGTCAGAGCGTTACCGAGAGACAGATGTGGGCTACTATATTAGTAATTGCGTTTTATACTTTAATAGTAAAGTGTTTAAAGAAAAGTGCGAGATGGAAATGGATGGAATCGTAAGAAAGTGCTAACTGGAAATGGATTTAAAGAGCTTCCAGAAAACTAAATCAATCGCTATAAAAAATAATTTCGGGGGCTCCCTTTCAGTCCTTGACCCCTTGGCTCTCCTAGTACACCTTGTCTTTAATCCTCCCTTCTTGAAAGACCATTTCATTCACAATCTTTCAGTTTACATTTGAGTGGTAACTCACCTACTAAATTAAAATCCACGAAGACAAAAGCCTGCAGGACAAAACCATGACGCATATTCACTTGATGCATCTTCCCTCACCGGGGCAACGCGTTTGGAGGACATTTTTTAATACCAAACGTGCTCTTTCAAATCTCTCATAATATTACTTGATTAATCTGCAAAGCCCACCACCCCTCGAAGGAGGAAAAATGTTCCGCATTTTAAAGATCAAATTTGAGTTAAGTCTGGGATTAAAGGTTAGACCGCGAGTCTCGGTTCAGCAGAGTTTCCGAATTTACAGCGGAGCGGATGGGGAAGAGAGGGAGGGGGATGGAAAACGTTTTTGTCGTTTATCGCAGGCCGTCACTTCTGATTACAGCGAAATCTTTCATTGCAGCCCACAGGAGGGCGCTGCTCCGATGCGTTTGTTAACAGAAAAACGGATCGGAGCGGTTACGCAGAAGGGATCCAACGATGCTGTGAAGGAGAAAATGATGTTATCTTTTAGAATAGGCTCTGAATTTATAACTTATGCAGAGGTCCTCTTAAAGCAGTGAGTTTTAAACGGCGGATAGTGACCTCACATGGCATTGTGGACTCTTCGTTTAATTTCGTCAGAATGTTTCAGTGAAACTTCACAAATAACTGCAATACACACAAATTCTCTTTATTCATCATTATATATGCACTTTCCTCAATTCCATTCAATTTTCCTTTACTTTCTCATACATGAGGTATATAAAGAGAAAGTATAGTAATAGCCCAAAAATTCGATTCCGAGATTTTGAGAAATCTTCGCGTTTTAGACTTCCCTGAGTACAAAAAACCCTTTTTCGTAATTATTTTTATCTATCGATCTTTTTGCGAACCCGATGGCTTAAAAAAATCGTCAAACTGATGCAATTTGGCATAGGGCTTGGTCACGAGAATTACAGAACTTTATAAAATTTTAGATTAATAGCCGAAGTCAGTTAATTTAAAGGTCAGTTATTTTTTTTAAATATTTTCTGCATTTTTGCCATTCGTTCTTATGTAGAAAATATTGCAATTTTATAGATTAGTTTTGCATTGTGTTACAACAAGCAAAGAAAATAAATGAAGTTGATATATTTTTAGACATAAATAACTTTTTGTCATGGATATACATAGATCTGTTGCAATTCACGGACAAAATTATGTAGGAAGGTTATGTTGAGTGTTAGGAACTAAAATTCGCATATTGAAGTAATTTCATATATTTTCGAGAAACATTGGAGGGAAGGTACCACCGGAAATTCTGGACCCATTTTGATGAAATAAATTTAATTACTCTTAAGAAGATTAGTATTTAACAGCTAATGCTATAATAAACAGATAGAGAAAAATTTTAAAATTATAAAAATTTCTTAAAAACTGTCGATTTTCGTCAATTTTTACGATTTTCAAGGCCGTTGAGGGAAACGGAAGATATCAATCAATTTCCTTACGTTTTTCCCTCGTTTAATTTCTCACAAATTCGCAACTTTTTCGCGATATAGAGACATGAATAAGAAATTTTGAGTTTTTTCCGACCACCCTACTGAGCAATACAGAAATAGGCATTGTGCTATAAGATCTTTATACACTGAAAATTTTGCTTGATGTGAATGTTAATGGAATAGAAAATGGATAAAAATTTGTTTATAATGCCTTTCAAAGCAATACGATACCTACATCATTTTGCCAAGATTCCCAATTTTCTGTTGTTTTAATCAATAAAGAAAATCATAAAATTGTGTCAAGATATAACCTAAATTCAGCCAAAAATAATTAACACATTTAGCTATCTCTTAAGCATTAATAAAGAAAAAAATATAAAAAAAAGAAAGAAAAGAAAAGAAGTTAAATATATGAAGCTTCTTAAAGATCATGCCTAAATTTCAGTCACTGTGTTTTCTCTATTGGCAATAACCACTGTTTGCGTTAATTTAAATTAAGATCTTTGCTTAGAAAACTGAGTAATGGTTGCGAAGTTCATTAATAAAATGTAACTATTCAGGTGTGACAAATCATCATTCGAAATCATTTCATAAATCAGCATTTAGGGAAGCAGATTTTCACTTGTCGAAAGACATAGGTTTCTAAGAATGCATATGAGCTTAAGTATTTCTAAAAGCCTTTAATACGCTTTCTGAATGTCTTAAACTTTTGTTTTCATTTAATGATAATCGTAAGATTATTGAGTTGGTGTTATTTACTGGGGATCCATTGATAATATTTGTTCAAACAATTGCGTTTTGAATAAGAATTTTTGGTATACTTAAGAAGATGATGATTAGGAACATTTAAGAAGAAACTTTATGGTGTTTAAAAGATACACAATGTGACGATGAGAAATCTGTTCGTACTTGTTATATAAACTTTCAATGGCGTTAGAACAAACACATCTGTTTAATTTTGTTCTAAAATAAGTGATAATGCTTAAAATTGCACTGGATGAAAAATGAACAAATTTCTCTCTTCTAAGCTTCCGTTGGTGGTGTTTAGAGTTTTTTCATGGGTCGTCTGAATTGAATTTGCAAAAGTTAATAAACAAAATCTCTCTTTAAATTTTTTGTGTACTTATCAAAAGTGTAAATACTTTTGCGTTAAATATAGAAAGAAATGCTTCATCAAGATTCGGGCAACCACGACCAGAATACTATTTCAAAAACATAATAAAATTATTTACAAGATTCCATATTGAAATATGGTCTCAATCTTATGGAATTATAATGATTTATTATCTCAGAGAAAATGACTTGTGTATAAATTTTATCAGGAAATAATGATGATCAGAAAATGGATCCTTTTACACCAGGATATAAACTTATTTATAAAATAAAGCCATCAGAAAAATTTATTATGAATTTAGAATCTGGTTCAATGAGATGTATCAGGAAAATTTCATTTACATGGGAAAACATCTACCAAAACACACGCACAACAGATGAGAATGACGTAACATACTTTATTCAGAATATTAAATAATAAATTTAAAATCTAACGCATTCCATCTTAACTTCACTAAACGAAACCATACATTATACTGTTGTAGAAATTAAGAAATCGTTAATAGATAACTCGAAATGTTGAAATTGTTCCAGAAAAAAAACTCTTTAAACTTGAAAATTCGCAAAGCATTTGTGATTTCTTTGTCTCACGCAATAGAAATGTCATCTTTAGTGCTTACACAAACATCCCAACCTGACTTATGATCAACTTGAAATCAATAATTCTAATAGTTTTTTACTGTTTACGTTTACATGCAATTTACAAAAACGTATTATGCAGTTTTTGGAACTATTCAACTATTTTTAAACTATTTTGTTTAAAAATAAAACTTGCAGATAATAAAATATGCTATTTGTTTCGCTGATATTTGAAATTCACTTCACTTAGATATTATACCTAAATTTATATAATAACTAGCTTTCATGCCCGGCGTTGCTCGGGATTAAAATATTTTTATGTCTAATATTTTTGTTGTAAAAAACTACTTTTGTATAGAAAATTACAATACCCAAAATTCTTTTATCGTCTGAAATGTTTTTTAATTAAAATGAGAAAATCAGTTGAATCAGACGATTTTTAAAAACCGCCGATAGCTGATTTTCTCCATAAGTTATTAGTATTTATTGCATAAGTATACTTTAATTTTTTTCATAAAACTTGCAGTATAAGAAAAATTTTAACGGATGTTTTGGGACAATTACATAGTAAATTTTTCATTGAGAAAAAGTGTTAGAATAAATATGAATAAAAAAATAATAAAATTCGTCTTCATCCAAAATTCTTCTAATGTGATCTAGCAACAGTTTTTATGTATTCTTGTTCTTCACCAATAAAAAAGTGTTATAAATTGTACATTTTATACACAATTTAATTTTTGAAAAATTATTAAAATGAGGGTAATAGATTGAACGGAAATGAAAACTGTGTCATGAAAAGCTAATTTTTTAAACTTTTATTATGTGTAAAAATAATTTTTGTGACTTAATACATATTTTCGAAAAATATCACAGAAAATGCCAAAATCTTGCTTAATTTATAATTAACTGAGATTTTAATAAGATCTGGGGTTTTCAAATATTGACGGTTGACTCTCTTCTTATATAAATATATTTATAAAAGTAAGAAAAAATTTCAGAAATAAAGGTTAATTAGTTCAAAATCTAACCGTTGCCTAGCAACGGAGTAGCTATAAATTTGCGTTATTTCAAAATAGTTTGCACGTAATTAACAATTATTAAACTTAAAAAAATTAATAAAAATTGAAGGAAAAATGTCACAAATATAAAATTAGTATAATTGAAAAGGTAAAATTTTGAACTTCAAGATGGTATAAAAATATTTTTTGGAAGATAATTTGCTCCGAACTTACAGCGGAAAAATGGTTTCGGTTCATTTCTAAATAACTGACTGTTTAATTAACTTTTGGACTTTGAAAAGTTCATAAGTGTCTTCCCCTTGTCTTCAATAAGTGTGCAAAATTTGGTTGAAAACAGTCCATTGGTTTAGGAAAAGATGTGGAACATAGCCACATACCCACATACATAGCCACATACCTACATACATAGCCACATACCTACATACATAGCCACAATTACTTTTATTTATATTAAGATTATACTACGATTTAAAAAAAGTCCCAGATTTGAACAAGCGCTTGAGCTACGGAAACAAACAGAATAGATATCTAAAAAATGTTGTGTTATTCAATTGCACTTCCTTATAAGTATTAGGAGAAGTTTTGGCCGTGTGACGGAATCTCAGTTTCCAGACTGGAGGGGCATGGGTTCGATTCCGGCAAAAATTCGCCAAAATTCATTAGGGTCAAATGCCTCCTCCTGACGTGATGTAGAAGAATGGTGAAAGGGTTGTGAGCTCGATAGTCGTCATCGTCATGTAGCCTAGATTCAAAATTGCAATACCTGTCCGAAATGGCCCTTTTGTAGCTTTAAAACGGAAAGCAAACCATAAAAATCAAATTAGTCAACCTCGAAAATATAAACTCTGTCGTAACACCGATGAAATGAAAGAAATTTCCGTTCAAAAGAAATTTTGATGGACTTGTTATATTTAGCAGCAGAGAATTTTAGAACCCAATTTTTGGCCATTCGATAATTCGAATTCTTTTTGCTTTCATCGCTATTGCTATTAGATATACTTTCTTTCTCTTTTTAATTTTTCGCCCAATCTTAAGTTTTAAATTTATTTCTAATGTAATCTATATTTAAAATCTTTCGTATATCTTTTTTCCTTCTCAATTTTAGGATTTCGCGATTATCTACAGATTTACATTGGTCAGGGTTTGTAACTGATTAGGACCCATTTTTAATGTGTTATCACTGTAATTATGTTTTAGTGACCGTGTCAATTATCTAAAATATCTTTTTAAAGTGGTAAATTTAAATCAAGTCTCCTTTTTCGACAGTATTTAAATTTTGTATCAAATTATATGATCAAACATTTTGTAAACGTAATATTCTATGCTTCACATGGGATTCGTCTTTTTATGCATTTTATCCAAACCAGGATTAACAAAATTTTTGAAAAATAAGACTAGATTTTCGATGTCATAAAAGAATATTTAAATTTAAAAAATAATTTCTTTCGAAATTTAATTCCTAAATATTATTATTTAATACCTACAAAGAAAATTGTAGAATTAAATGTGAGTCTTTTCTAATATTTTTAAATTTATTTCTATTATGAAGCATCTCTGTTATCCACCTGCAGGTGAAAATTTTTTCATATCAAGACCAGTTTTTCCATTTTCACAATATGAAGTTCAATACATTATTGATTGTAATCGGTGGGAAAAAAATTGAACTAGATGTCTAGGGAACCATACACGCCAAAATTAATCTAAATCTCGCAACGGAAATACTTTATCGTCGGAAGTTAATCTAGTAATTAGCAACACCGTATACAAAGGTAACAATAGAACAATATTTTTAAACTATTGATTGGTGGGAAAGTGGTCCCCTCGATGAAAATAAGTGAAACATATTACGATTAACGAGACATTTTTTTTTGCTAGTTATACTAATAGCATCGCACTGTATGGCTACAAAAATAACATCAAATATTTTATTTGCATCTTAATTGGAAAAATTGCTTTTCATTGAATTATACATGTTTATTTCGCGATTCTTAGAAACAAATTGCGTAGATTTCATTTGCAAATAAAATTTCTTAACGAATGATCACTTTTTAATTACTTTCCATTAAATTATTCTTTCATCTATACAAATGAAAAATTCAAATGTTCATACGATTTTTTTGTGTGCAATATTCTTAGAATACAAATTTAAAATGAAGCGTCTTTGATTCGTGCAACGATGAAATCGATTTCAAAACAAACTTGTGTGCCAGAAGTCAATAAAACTTAATCATCTGCTATTATGAGATTAATGAATACGAAGAAATACTTGATGCAATTGGTCTAAAATGCATGATTAAAAATTAGAGCCCCTTTCCTCCTTATATTACAATAATTTATTTGTTTAACAAGTAACTTTTAGAACATCATCTATAACGAAACGATAAATTGAAGAACATTTTCTATTTTTTTTTTACCAAGTTTAAAACCATAACAATCATAACATCTGATGGCCTAAAAATTTTAACGAATTCAGAATTATACATTCAACAACTTTTATTTGTAATATTAAATTTTAAAATACTCATTAGATTTTAAAATACGAGTAAACTATTTGTATTTTATATTTACGTTTATTAATTTTAAGATATTGTTTAGCAACGGATTCGGAAACCCTCCGCGCTTTTGCGCATGCGCCGGCGCATTTATTTTCATCAAAATAGGAGGAAAGTGAAGAATGGAAGGTTGATGTTTACATTTTACTGAGCGTGATCTAACAACACCGGAAACTCGCTATACCCATTGCCTGACACCCCTTTCCGGTGTAAAATCGCCCAAAAGTGGTAGTCTCGGAATCCGTTGCTGAACAGTACACAAACTACCATATCGCTTCCTTTCGACTCAATTCTTAAACGAGAGCGCTTTAAATCATCTTCTTGAGATTCAATTTTCACCTTGCCATGCTACTTTTAAAGCAGTAGTTAAGTGCTAGTTTGTAGCAATCGTAATTTCGTATTTTTAAAAATGGGTTTTAAGAAATACCCGTGAGCTTATCATAAATCACGTTGAGCTTTTTTCTAGCTCAATCATCATATCGGAACTATAAGGGTTTGTGTCTTGCTGAGCTCTAGAAATAAAACTAGAACAAACCGATGTCCCAGTCCAAAAATACAGGCATCAAGTAAAAATTGTAATCTTTGAGCTACTGGTATTTGAAAGCTCATTGTTGTTGGGATAATTTCCATCACTCTAATCTGAAGCTCTTAGGCGGTAGAAGATAGTTTGGAGTCGCATTTGATAGTGATGGATTCATTGTCATTCTTAAAATGGGTCTTAAACAGAACTTTTCTCTTTTTTTTGAACCGCCCGTTCGAAGCTTCCGTCCCATATCACTGATGAAGAAATTACTGATTAAGTTTAAGATATCTGCTTTAAGTGCTGCTGCTGATACAAGTTTAAGGTATCTTTGGCACAGCTCCGCCAAATCTTGCTCTTGAGAAACTGAATGACCAACAACAAACTAAAATATTTGTTTTTCAGCTCAATCAGACTGAAATAAGGTTTCATT
>BGPR01000071.1:1030559-1048191 GCA_013235015.1 Araneus ventricosus
GGAGAATTCTTCTTGATCCCAGTTGAGCACTAAATTATTATGCAATTAAGGAAGGTAGGCCGTCGGAAAATTTTAAAAGGCGGTAAGTTGTTAATTTTATTATGAACTCGTTTCTAGTGCGGTAGAGTAAAATAGCAAGTAATGAACGTTAAGTTTTTGGCCGAAATTTAATTTCAGTAATTTGCGCTGCTCCTTCGAATACTCTTGAAGAAACAACTTGACAGGAAGTTTTAATATTTGCTGAGTTTTCGCTTTAATAGAGTCTCAAAGGACGGCTTTGGGAATTAGTCGAAAGCAACGTGGACAATTTTTTTTCATCCGCTTTTAAGCAACGATGGTGATGTTTTTGACAGAAACTGGTTTTTGCGAGTTTAACAAGTTTAATGCAAAGTACTTCATGAATATAATAAGAAGTGAGTTAGAATTACTTTAAAAGAGAGTGTTTAATGCTCTGATGTGGAATTAATTGGTCATTTAACAATGTTTATGTTGATGGGGAAAAACAAAATTCTTGAATAAATTGAAAAGATGGATTAATGCTCAAATAATTTATTAAGTTTTATTTCAGTGAATCAGCATTTCTTGGACTTTCTTTTAATTTAAATGTTACGCAAAAATTTTAATTAACGCCTTGACGAATGTGAACATAGTTTGCGTTATATATTTACATTGGTTTAGATACAATTAGATTCTATCAGATGGTATTAAATAAATTAAATTCTGAAATACGTTTAGTCATTTGAGGTGTTTTAACTATAAATACTTGTTTGAGAGAACTACTTTATGCTCATTAATTCATTTCAGCGATTAATTTTTTGATGAGAAGGGGTCATTATTTCAAAGCAATAGGGACACTTTATGACGAAGGGAAGTGTTGAAATGGATTCTGCGCATGCGCATTATGAAATGGTTTCAATTTTTAATTCTTATATTCACGCAAAAGATATTCTCAAGTGGAACAAAATATCAAGAATTTGATCAATAATTGTGGATGCTTTAAAAACTCTCATGTGGCTTAAAAGAAATATAAAGTAGAGCACTCAGTCAATTACAATTTTATTTCTCAATCATTTGACATCAGTGCGATTTGTATTATTCTACTTTTTCATTTGTAGACTTTCATGCTATATTTTTAACGTAGATATGTCATTATATTTCCACTCACTTATACTGTTGAAAGATGGATATAAACAGGACGTAAGCTACTTGTTTTATGGCAAACTTCTGAATGGAAAACACGAGGTATAATAAGAGACGGTAAATGTCTGTTTAGAGCCTTGTTTCAGAAATTATACAGAGTCAGTCATTTCTGGAAAAAATGGAACTAAAGGTATCTACAACATCCTAGGTACCCACAGTGACAAAATGTGCGGGTATGATGGAAGACCAATGTTTTCGTTTTATTGCAAAAAATAGTGTAATTATGTTCGGTATGTGTGATAAACGCTGATGAGTGCTTCCGAAAATACTACAAATACAAAATGACCATGTGTGTACTTGTGTAGTAGACCAAGTACCAGACACAGTAGCAGAATAAGAACTGTTTATTGTGTGTTACGGAGTGTGAGAAGGGGACGTGGTCATTTCTAACCAAAACTCAAAAGACGAGGTAATGGACTTTAACTGGTTTTTATTACTAAACATAAATCTCTGTGACCAACGCAAACGCAACGGCTCAAGCGAGCCTCACACGACGGGCTCTGATCACAGTCAAATTCACACTGATAAAGATACAGAAAAAGCAAGATACACATACAGAAAAAGACCGCTAGAGGGCGTAACAAATATTATGAAAAGTTAGGCCGGGTAAGGCCGTAACAGTGTGAGACGTCTTTCACTCATAAATCTGTTCTGCAATACAATGTGTTAAATTGGCCTTAGTACCAAAATTTTATAAACGAAACCCTGATAGTTACATTTTTATTTTCAGTTTCATTTCTGAGCAACATGTATGGGCTGAAATTGCCGCAGTTTGCTACCCCCTTTTCTATAAAAAGGAGAAAAAATAATTATGGCCAAGTGCTTAAATTCAATTATCTTGCGTCGAATGCAATTCTTATTCCGATTCGCAAAGATTGCTCAATTTTTTAAAATAGATAAACTAATCTGATTTGCATCTAGTTTCATAATTCAAACTATAATCTTAAAGATATTCATTTAATGTTCTTCTTCAATGATGTTATATTTTTTCTGTCTTTCTTTCACGGTGTTAGAATAATCAACTTATATAGCTTTTGAATTCTCAATATATATATTGCCATCTTTAAATTAATTGGAATTATATCACATTAATCAGATATATATCATTCGATATTCCATTCAGTTAGTATTAGTGGAAATGAAATTGAAATTTCTTTAAATAATAATTTAAAAAACATAGCTTTCGAATTTATTGAACCTTTAAAATTTCAAGACATAATTTTAAAATTTCTGAAAAATATTTTTATCCAAATTAATGATAATTTTAATAGCAACTTATTGTTTTTCTTTTTTAAGTTGGTTCAGTTAATAATCAGGAATATTATTATTATCTATTAAACATATAATAATATTATTAAATTTCTGTTTAATAAAAACATAAAAGAAATCAAATATACCAGAATTTATAATGCAATCGATTAGCTGATAAAAATCTTACCAATCTTTCTGCAGATATAAGTTATAAATTATTTGTGGATATCAAGAAGAAAAATCTAGTTACGATGAAAAAAAAACAGAAATGGCAACTAATAGTGTGAAACAAAAGTTGCAAGGTTTGAAAAAAAAATTAAATAAATACAATTCTTAATGTATAATATTACTGTAAAAATTAGTTATGTTTTACAACAATAGTTTTTTCCCCTTCATGAACCAACAGGAATATATTTTGTGAATGCTTTCAAAATCATCCGATAGATGGCACAGGAGTTTTCAATTTTTCCTTCACTCCCCATTGAGGTGAGAAACTCTTTTCTCTCTCCTTTCAGTCTTTTCTTTTCCTTTTTTAATCTTGCCTCCCTTTATTCGCTTTCTTGGATAGTAAGTTCCTAAACCGTGAAAAAGTTACTTAATCCAAAAAAAAAAAAAAATCTAAAGTATTGCTGCCGATAGTGAACAAAATTAGCACCCATAAATTTCTATAAGCCGATCGGTCGTTTGTAAACTTTGTGCGAATAATATTATTTCTTTCATTTTAAATATAATCGTTTTCATAACTGGAAAAAAAATAGAAAAGATTTTTCTCTTTCAAGAAACATCTAATGGACTTTTTTGTAAGCACCAGCACTAAAATTGAACGTAACTTTGAACTCGTTCATTGAATTGGACACAACAGAATCAGATACGTATATACTGATGAAGCTAGAATCAAACGATTTTCTGGAATTTAAATATTATATTCACAAATTTTATTTTTTTTTTATTTTTATTTTAATTAATATTTTTTGTAAATACCGACATTTTAAGAGAAGTTTATTTTTGATTGTAGGATTTCATGCAAATTGCAACAAATCATGATTCTTCTTGAACCGCTCCAAATACAAACATTTAGTCTATACAATTTTGGGACGCATACCTGCCTATTTTCATAAGAGTTGGTTTCCATGAATAAATAAATATCTTTTAGAATTTGTTTTTAAATCCATGAATACATATCTTTAAAACTAGATTTCTCAGAGGGGAAAAGATGGATTTTTAAAGAAATGCACTAAATAATTTTAAAAATTGTAAAAGCTTTTGATATTTCACTCACTTTACTTGACATGGTGTCGTAGCTCAATTACTGAAAGTTGTATCTCTAATTTTATTTTTCCACCAGTTTGAATTAGGCGGGGGGAGGGGGGAGTTATGGAACAATTTCTCTAGATTGATTCATTTGTAAAGTATATTCATGTTAATAAAGTACTAGAGGATTTAGTAATGATTTTAATGTAACTTGTACATATCATTGCACAAAAGCATATTCATAAAATGCTTTTATATCAATATTTTAGGAGAAGATAACTTATCTTTAAATGATGTCATCAAGACTTTCCTAAACGAAATGTTTGTCTTTCATTTCTTAATCTGTGTTCTCAAACAACAGAAAAAAGGCGAAATCTTCCCTTAAGATAAATCACCAATTCTAGGAAACCAATATAACCTGTGTGTGGATATCCCAATCTCTGACGTGTTTGAAATGTGGAATTCCTCCTTATGGCAATTTATCTCCGTCGATAGCGCCCGAGACAGCAGAATGGCTCCTTATGTCCATTGAGAGCTGTTAATGGTGAGCGATAAAGGCAAATAAATTTAGCCATTTGTTCTTATCTAGCGGTTATCCCAGGCACAATGTTATCCTTTTAAATCGGAGCAAAATGAACTCTAGAGTTTTTAAGTGCTCTATTATTTCCCTTCAGTTTCATCACAGCGGTTGTAAATTTCCTTCCTCTTTTAAACTATAGAAAATTGTGCTTTATCTTTTATCGTTTCTTTCTTATTGATTCAACGGACTTTTTCAACGAAACCGAAACTATTTATTTTTCTGTTTGTTTTTCTTCTTTCTCGTTGTTTCTTCCGAAAATATTTTATCAGTAAAATATGATTTAGAAGCTGTTGATATCCGGTATGGCTTCATTGTAGCATAACTCACCTTAGTTGCAGTTTGATTCTATGCGAGTTAACGATTTGTCTTGAGTTTTGATATGTGTCGCATTAAAATTTAGCAGTTTTTACACGCGTTCTTTTAAACTAGAGGAAATTGTATTCTATCTTTTATCGTTTCTTTCTCATTGATCCAACAAACTTTTGCAACGAAACCGAAACCATTCACTTTTTTCTATTTGTATTTCTTCTTTCTCATTGTTTTTTCAGAAAATACCGGGTGTCCATAAATTACCTTTACTACTTTAGATTTTAATAATAAAAAAAAACTATACTAGATTATAACAAACGGTTTTCAACATATGACAAGATAACATGTGATCCTAAAGTTTTTGTTTTTGTTTTCCACTTGGCGCAGGTTTGAGAGAAATGGACGCCACAGAAGAAAGCTCACTGTGCAGCTTAGTTCATAGATGAAAAAGTCCGATACCCAAGTGCAATGTTGGCGTCTGAAACAGATGGTTGATCCTCCCCCAGTTTATGGAGAACACTACCTGTTTTCATAAATGATGTATATCAAGCCCGAATAGTTGGGCCACACGAGCGGTTCTTCGCTGTTTTCTCGCGGCTGCCATTTCCCTCAGCGGCCATATCCAAACCACGGCCGGCCACACGTGCGGTTTTTCTGACGCGAGCTCAGTCATTTGTTTCTGCTTTCTAGTGCAAGTGGTGTAGTCGCAAAATAAGCAGTGGCGGAACATTCTAAAAGCAGTGCCGGAGCGCTATAGACTGGGTGACAGAAATCGCGCTGTTTCCAGAACGTTTCGACATTATTTTCTTATTTATTTCTCTTGAAAAAAAAGTTGCATCGGAACGGTCAAATTTGGTGTCACCTGAGAAACAAAGCAAAAAAAACTTTTATGAGTTATCTTGTCACACGTTGCAAACCGTTTGTTATTATCTAGTGTAGTTTTGCGATTATTAAAGGCGAAATTTGTAAAGATAATTTATGGACTTCCGGTATTTTATCTGTAAAATGTGATTTAGAAGATGTTGGTATAGTTGGTTTACCCTCATTGTCGCATATCTCACGGTAGTTGCAATTTAGACCTATGTGAATTAATGATTAGTTTTGATTTTTTAAACGACTTATTTGAACTTGCGATGTTTCATGTTTATAAAAATGGAATTTTGTAATCGATTTTATTCTTATTTATTGATGTAGTACAACTCTGGAATTTCGTTTAGTCATGTGTTCCTGCTGGCAACCTAATATTTAAATATCTTCATAACTTAATTATCTTTTAATCGATACATTTTAATTAAATTTTGGTTCCATCTGATCGGTGCCATCTGATAATGAATTGGAAAAAAATTAGAGTGCAAGATTTCACGATATTCGTGATAATAAATTATGAAATATATTAAAGATTAAAGCAGAAAGTAATAAGAATAACAAAGCTTTTTTTAAAAAAAATAACCATGCTTTTATTACTGTTTTGAAAAGTAGAAAAAATTTGATTATTAAAAATATGAAGTTAAAAAAAAATCGTAAACCCGTGAGACACTGATAACAATATGATGAGATAATAAGTGACAATGAATATCATAAGACTGAAAATTCCTAAATATTCATTAAAATGACGAATATAATACAAATGTGATTAAAATTCTAATTCACTTACAGTGTTTCTACAAGTGCATCGCGTTTCTACGATTTTGTAATTTAGATCTCCATATTTTTGACAATATATATGTTACGGTCAATGTGATTAATCGGTTATTTTAGTTAAACACTGCTGTAATTATGCATAATAAGCGGTGATTATACATAATAACCAAATAAGCCGGTTAAAGTGAATAACTTATGAGAATTTATCACATTAGCCGCTTATTATGAATAATTACCATCGAAGTTTGGCCAATGTAATTATTTTCGGTTGATATCTATTTTGTTTCCTTCTATTTGAAAATTTGAGTTGCATGTGTCACAGTTAAAGGTTAATTTCTTAAAGTTAAATATTTTCGAAACCAAAGTATTTTTGGGTTGTCTTTGTACTATCTCCTGTTTCAAATGTAGAATTCAAACCTCGGTCGCAAAGCCCAAATTGGGCACCGAGCAAATTTTTTTAACTTTAAAAACATCCTACGGCTTAGCTAGAAGATGGAGTCAGAACTCCGTATCTTCGCTAGCTCATCGAATTTAAGGAATGTGCGTTTTTTAATTACTCAAATGAAGCAGGAAAAATTGTACTCGAAATGTCTGCTGCATTTGAATTGGGCACTGCGGAATTTTTTTTTAACTTAACGGATTCGCTAGCAGCCGGAACCAAGTAGCTTCGCTTGCTCATTGTATCTTAGAATAATTTTGCCTACCCCTTCCAGTAAGATTTACTCATAGTATAAAGCTGTATAGCATGAAAACCATTGACGAGCCAGACTCGCTATTTTACCCGAAGGTGTTAATTAATCACATTGACCAAATTTCATTGGTAATTATTCATAATAACCGGTTAATGTGATAAATTCTATACTTAAAGTAATAATAAATTATTCACTTTACCCTGGTTATTTGGTTCTTATGCATAAAGCGTTACTATAAAAGCGTATACTAATAAAAGCGGTTCTTTTTTTAAACTTGAGTTTATATATATTTTTTTACCTGCAACTCTCTTCTTTGTCAAAAGAAATCACGTGTACACTTGAAGAAATTCAGTATTAATTTTATTATGTCCACCATGGATGATCAAAGACATCAATGATTATTTGATTACGTATAAGCATGGAAATGCTGACATGATAACAATCAGCTATCTTATTTATAGAAGTCACCTATCTTAACATAAAAAAAAATTAATGAATCTATCAGTACCTTTGGAGAGATAACTGCATGGATCTGGTTAGAGGGTCAGTTCTTAAATTATCATAGAGAGTGAGTTTTACCGTCAATTCGAGTGTGTTAAAACGGCTTCTTTCCATTAATTTTTTTCCCTAGTTTTATTATATCTCGATTATTGGAGATAATCTTCTGTATTATTCCGAGTTCTACCTTGAGCTCGGGTGAGTGAGTACTATATATTTAGGGGGGTGTACTTACTTGCACTTTAATTTTGACCTATTGACTTCGATAAAATCAGTTTGCATTCATAACAAATATATTGCACGAAAAAGAAATTATAAAAACTCAGCTATAATTATATTAATTCCATATGAAAAGAAATATTTCAGCATTGAAAAATATGACACACTCAAGAAAAAAATATTATCACTTGTATAAATTACTTTTCACTATAAAACGGATACTTTCTACTTTGCGTGCATCGTTGCGTCTATAATCTCTTTTTGCATCTTTGAAATTAAACGGTACTATCTTTACCTTACACACTTGATTATTTGATAGTATTTGTGATCCGGAGAGTGAATTTATTTAAATTATTTTAAAAAGTTTAAGTCATAAAAATAGAACTGTTTTTAGGTGTTTTTCCCCCTTTAAGAACCCAGGCAATAAAAGGTGGCAGATTTTCGAATTGCAGTTCCCTGTTCCAAGTATATACTGTTTAAACTGAAGTGCAATTATATATTTCCCTATATTTAACTGCTGCGATATTGCGAATAGTACTTAGCTTCATGTTTTTAAAGTTTATAAAAAAATTATTTGATTATTTTCAATCATTTTTGAATTTCTGCTATTTTTTCCCTTTTTGCGTTACTCCATGTTAATAGTTGAGAAAATCTACTTCGTACGTCCTATCTTACTGCGTTGTTCCTAGTTTTGATAGTTAAAAGTATCTACTGGGAATAATTCATTTCAGATCAAAAATGAGAAATTCTTCGATTTTTTCTGAATTGAAGATTATACTCTATTGTTTTGTTCATTTGGAAACACAATCACTCCCCTGATTCTTCTTATTGCTATAAGAAAGAAAAAATTACACTTCTATTATCATTAGGCTGATCTACTGGGGTGTTGGAACCCTATGTCCGAAAATGTGAAATTGGCCAATTCGATGTACCTTTTCTCAAAATCTGTTACAGATTCATGTTTGAAATTTGTTTATACAAGTAAAGACATTTTTCTCATTATACTAAAATGATTTTTTTTAAAAATTCAAAACTTTATTTTTTACAAATGTTTTTGTGTCAAAACAAAAAATGTTAAATTGGCCACTTCGATGTACCTTTCCTCAAATTTTGTTATAGATACATGTTTGAAATTTTTTTTATGGAAGTAAAGTACACCTTTCTAATTATATTGAAATGAGCTTCTGATTAATTTTTATTTTTTTATAAATTTAAAAAATATTTAATTAGACATAGTGAAATTTTACCCTATTTTGACACAAAAAAATTGTAAAAAATAATGTTTTGAGTTTTTTTTTTTTTTTTTTAAAAAGCTCATTTCAGTATATTAAGAAAGGTGTACTTTACTTGTATAAAAGGTTTCAAACATGTATATATAACAGATTTTGAGAAAAGGTATATCGAAATGCCATTTTCACATTTTTTGTTTTGACACAAAAAAAATTTGTAAAGAATAATTTTTTTTTAAAAAAATCATTTCAGTGTAATGAAACAAATTACTTTACTTGTATAAAAAATTTCAAACATGAATATATAACAGAATTTGAGAAAAGGTACAACAAATAACAGTGTTACAGTTAACGGACTTAGGGTTCCAATCCCCTTTAAAAACAGACTAAATGCGCTTTAGGAAAGTAGGTGGCAAAACTCTGTTTTCCATTTTGCTTTCTTAGAATAAAAAAAGTAGGCCACATTCTAGACGATTTAAATTTATTTAACTTTGAATTAATGGAAGTTCCATTTTTTTAAGAATGTATCTTAAGAACAACTTAATTCAAGATTCTTATGTAAAGGACGATCAAAGCGAACTGAATTAATTGCTAAATTAGTTAATGTTTAGAAAGTTAATGTTATGATATTAAAACCGGTAATCTTGCTAATAAAGAAATAAAAAGTTAATTTTTTAAAAAAAGCAATTGGAGGTCCCAGTGGCCTAATGGTAAGGTGTCGGCCCCGAAATCGGAGGGCTTCAGTTGCGCTGGTGTGGTGCGGAAGTTTGAAGATGGGGTGCCAGATCAGGTGTCGTCCTCGTCAAGTCGGTTCCAAATTACGATGTCCGTCCCAAAATAGCCCTTGTGTTGCTTTAAAACGATACGTTATATAGATAAAGTAAATAAATAGAATAAAATTTAAAAAGCAATGGAAAATATGAATCCAAAGAATATTAATATTTGACCTTGGAAATACTGCATAAATTTAAAAGGGAAAAAATAATATTATAGGAAGATGAATAAATATATTATTATACAAAACTCTTGGTAGTCCAATTGTCAGTCCTCAAAACTCAGCAATATAAATGCAGCTCATAAAACTGCTTGAAAATAAATATAAGACCAAATTGTCTTATATTTATATTTGTCTTATACTTGTTAATCTGGTATGTAATATGAGATTCTAAATTTTTGAATTTATAATATAAATTGATAAATATTTTTCGCAATTGGTTAGTTGAAAATTTTGATTAACGAAAGGAATTTGGCCGGAAATAATGTATTTCGTGAAGAACTAACAAATAAATTCAATTTTTTTAACGAGGATAATGTTTTATACCGTGTTGGTACAAATACATACCAAAAAATCATGAACTGTAGATAAACATCAACTCGTTGTTTTTGTGTCAACTACACATTTTCATTACAATGGAATCTTGGGAATTCGAATCCTAGGAATCCGGAATTTCGGATAATCCGAACAATCTTTTTTTAATTTTCTGAAAATTTTTTATTAAAAAAATGAAAGAAAATAACAATTAGAAATCAGAAACAAAGCTAGCATTTATTCCTAACTTAAAAGAATCATTAGAATTGGTATTTAAGAATGAATACAGCATCTGAATTAGTAGACACAAAGTAGATTATGTTCTTCTGACGTAAGGAACTAAATCTGGATTTGGTATATCAAGAATATTGTACCAATTTTCCTTATAATCAGAATTTCCCGGAATCCAAACAGATGTCAGCCCTAATTAGTTCGGATTCCGGGGTTCTACTGCATAGTAAAAAATAAGGATAAGAGAACAAGCCTATTATATTAAATCGAAGTACTGCATGATATTTCAGATAACGTATTAACGAAAGCGATATTTCTAGCGAATATTTGAATATCGATGACACTAATCAACAAATAGAATGCAAAAATAATACCATGTACCAGGCGCCATTTTCCTTGCTAACTGACAGCTGAGAAGGTGGGGAGGGGCAAAAATTTTTACTACGTCGCTGGCTCCGCTGTCTATTTGGGACACTTATTTTTATTTCATTCCTTTTATGAAAGGACGCACAGATTATCAATGATCAAATTACAGAATATTAATATTTTTGAAACGCGCTGCACGAGACACACACGCATCATCTTATACGGAAGGATTAAAAATAGTCAAATTTTTAACTCGTATTTGAAATACAGCACCATATCGCCAAATATATATGCAAATATAAGCCATCTCTTTCGTTCTATAATCGAAAACTACAACGTGGTTTCCAATATTTAAAGACTTTCAAATTCCCAGACTGTCCACATATTTTATACAAAAGTAATAAATATCTCTTTAAACACGCTCCAAATTATAGGACTCCTTCTAAGTGTACACGGGCCTTTCCCCACTCAAAGTGATGGAATTAGGAAAAAAGTATCTTCTAATATCCACCTTAAAAAAACTCCTCTCTTTTTTCCAAGTACCTCTATTGAAAATAAATAACCCTTCTACCCATTTCCTCGTGGGCAATTTTATCCAAAATGTCTTTTTCGCGAACCGGATTGCATGACATGTGTTGTCGAATTTTATAAACCCGTAACGTTTTCATTAAAAGAGCCGTTCGACCTTGCCTCGGCGGTGGGGAAAATCATCTCGTTGGTTTTCGCGGGGCGGCCGACGCTAAATTACCCCTAATCTGAACGACAAGAGTGGTTGAGGAGGGGGGAGATGCCAGAGGTTGAGGGGAGGGGGACTGTTCAAAACAAACATGACATTAGGTCTGTTGAAACGGCGCCGAGCCGTTTGAAAAGTTAGTCTTGCCACACTGTCATTTGCATCCTCCGTTTCCTCTTTCGGGGTTGCCCGATTGCCGCCTTACCTGTAATGCGAGGGTGTTGGCAGCCAACAGATCGCCAAGTTGGCTACTTTGTCTCTATACCAGAGCTCTTTACACTTTCCCTAATCTCCACATCTTTTTCGGCTCAAAAAATTCAGCGATTATAACTTATGAGCGTGGTCCTATTATGAGATCATTATTTATTTTTGCTACTATTACCTACGTAAAATTAGGAAAACGAAACAAGGCAAATAAATGTTAATTAATGTCAAGAAAAAAATAAGAAATTCAGCAAAAAATATTTATTTTGAAAGTTTTAATTGAATATTCGACATGATGATATTATGATAGTTTTCTGATTCATTTTTCCTTCCTAAAGTTAAAGAATTTCGAAGAGACTCCACTTTTAGTATTTTTGCAACCTCAAAATCCAAGAATTTGACTCCCACCTAGAGTCAAAGTCAATAAATCTTGGTTAAGAGTGAAATCAGGACCGATATTAAAGACGTAGGTCTGAATAAAATTTGCGTTCATCTTTTTATATCTTCCATATGTGAGACGAAATGTTAATACATTTTAATAGATTCCACGTTCAAAACGTTTTTTATAAATTTTTTTCAATATTTTTATGTTCATTTCTTTTGCAAAATTAAATAAAACTCATTGGTAAAATGTACAAAGGAAAAAAACCGTTATTCAACGTAGTGAGCATCGTGAAATTATAGTAAAATAATTATCTTCGAATCAACTGGTGAGTTCTTCTTTGATTACCAGGTCTACAATATCTTACACGTATTTATAAACACTAATAACGCGACCTCTACATTTTAACTGCTAACTTATTAAACGAAATAATATAATTCTACTTACTACAGAAAACTTGTGTTGCAAAATCATATTTCTTTAAGACATTTTAGTTTTTAAAAGGGCAGTTTCAACAGCCCTAAAAGGAATGTAATAAAGAGAAAGAAAAAATTAAACCAATAATTACGACTTAGGCTTTATCACACTAAATTTGGATAAATTCTCAAAAGAATGATACCAAATACCTAACATTATACATCGGATTTAAAATAAGAAGGTATAATGTGTTATACAATCAGTGACATATTAAGGATTATCTTTTATATAGAGAGAGTTGATAATATATCTATGTGTGCTGGTTTCCTTTTTGTGATAATATATCTCCTAATATAAAAGAAAGTACATTTAATTCTGTTTATTTCAGAGGCCCTACAGCTGATGGTGAAGTTTTAGCTTCGATGCTAGAAAATTGACGTCGAGACCCAATCCCTTGAAGATCTATCATGTATGTTGCCTGATGCAGGGGCGTAATTATAGGATGGCAGGATTGGCGAAATTCTAGGGCCCCACTATCTTAGGGGGCCCCGCTTCGAAGAGTTACATTTATACAGGCAAATTGACACTGCTATTGTCCTACCCTAAAAGAACTGAAAAATAAATCAATGTATCGATAAAATCGATTAATGAAATTGTTTCCAGTTTAGATGTATTGCAATTGCTACATTGGAAAATTTAAATGATGAAAAAGATGCAGTATTTGTAGATTTGTTCAAAAAAGGTATATCCGTCTCATTTACAAAAAAAGTGCTTAGTTTTCAACCAACTTTTAATCACAGAATAGAAAATTCGTCTTGTGTTAAGGAACTAGTGGATCTACTAATTATATGTGTTATCAAACTTTCCTGAGGCGTGTACTGGTTTGACTTTATATCTATTCATTCCTGTCATCACCGCTGGCGCCGAATGTCCGTTTTAAAATTAAAATTAATGAAATCTTACTTAATAACTACCTACCTTGAGAGGTTACGTAATCTAGAAACACTGTCAACTGAACATTCCTTTACCCAACATTGGATTTTGAAGAATAGCTACTTTTGCTGAAATGAAAGCTTGGCATAAACAATTTTAAATTAATTGAAAAATATTGTTCGTTTACAAAAAATAAAAAAGCTGCGTTAAATAATAATGTAAATGAATACTAAATTATTTCCTAACTCCTTCTAAATTATAAGACCTTTGAAATCAACTATCAGCATGATAAAGAGGGATTAAACATCTCATAAAAAGAAGTTTAGTTAGTTATATTAACGTCCCATTTTGAAGCAACACGAGGGCTATTTTGGGACAGAAATCGTAATTTTGAGCCACGGTTGAGATGTTCAAGACGACACCTTAGCTGGCATCCCTTTTTCAAACCTCCGCACCACACCAGCGACTCTAAGCTCTATGTGGGTTGTGAGCGCCACACCAGCGGGAGGACGTTTGACCCCCTACGTATGCTTTGGCATGCAGCAGACCCAGGGCGGATCTAGGAACGGGGATGTGACGTGGCTTATTCGTAGTGGAATCGGGTTTCGGGCTTGGAACCCTCCTTTCCCAAAGCTGAGACCTTACCACTAGATCACGAAGGCCCCATATAAAGAAGTACTTTTCTAATTAGTGAAATTGAGGAGTTTCTAAGGGTCTTTTCTAAGGGTCTGCCTTAAATATTTGCCTGAGGAGGGCATACAATCTAGTTACGTAACTGTCCTGGTACATGCGAATTCTGGAGCCGTAAGTTACTCATCCTCGTGCTAATGGAGAGTTGATGCTATAATAGTGGGATGCTAGCCAGCATCCAATCTGCTCATCATCCAACGGTTGAACATTTTCAAGGACTTTCCTAAATTAGCTTTGGTGCAGCTTCAAACCGGGACGCATATTAACTAACCTTACATTGATACAGGCCATGAAGATTTCCAAGCCTCCTCACTGGTTGGCTCTTACTATATCATTCGTGACATAACTCACTGCAAGTTTTTTTTCCTCTTACAGCTTCAGTATGAGGATTTTATTAGATTGTATTCTATTTATTTATTTATTATTTTGTATTTCTATTTCTCTTATTTCTTGTATTTTTTACTATTATTTTGTATAAAATTTTATTATAATTCAATTCACACTTTGCTTTAAAATTTCGTAATTATCTTGGATTCAAGAAAAAATAAAATTACAGTACATGAGATGCAAAAATTTATCACGGCTGCATTTGTATTCCTGATACAGAACTACATACTTTTTTTTTCAGATTTTTGATATCTAATTGTAGGAGGAGGGGGTCGGGGATGGAGGAAAAAATTTAAAAAAAAATAAGACTTTAATTTTCTACACTAGATTCCGAAAATGTTTGCATAAGAAATAGCACACGGCAGTGGGTTACGTAACAAATGACGTAGGAAGAGCTAACCAATGAGGAGACTCGAAAATCTCAATGGTCCGTATTAATGTAAGGTTATTTAATATGCAACCTGGACGTTAATCTCGGTTCATTTTCTGTTCGTTTCATTCTTTTTTTCATACCAATTTACTTAAACACACATTGATGCCATTAGTAATTTTAGATCTTTCTTTGTATAAAATGAGACTAAAAAGAACTGCTCTACGATTTTTTACAAATGTGTGCATGCTTTACAAACCACTATAAGAGAAAACTCAACTCGAGTTTAAGTTACGAAACGGACTTTTAAGTAGACAAGATGTCAATATATTCCTGTGATAAATTCAAAAGGTTGTTAATAGATATCAAGATAAACGAAAACTCTAGTGGATCTAGTATAGTATCGCAAACGACGATTAGTTGGAGAAAATCTCGAAAGTGCGTATGCAAAAATAATCTTGAAATATGAGTCCCAAAAATTCAAATTTAAAAAAAAACAATACTTAACAACGCTTTACAGTATTAAAGGGTGATTTATAAAGACATTTTAAGCAAATTGCATTAAAATTGATCAGTCAGAAAAAAGTTTAAACGCGACATCAAAACGTGCACTTTTGTTGAGACCATACTTGTTCTGTTTGAAAAAAAGACTGTTAATTGCTCGTTTTCGACGGTATTTTCCTTTAATGCATTTATACATTATCCTGAATAATCTGTATAAATCAATTTTACTTTACCCCCTCCTAAATTTATGGGATTTGTAATCCATACTTCCATTACAATTTTTTTATTGCTCTTGATATCTATTGACAATCCTCTGGATTTTTTACTGCAGTATCTGAACAACCTCTATATTCCATTATAGAAAAAATTATCTTTTTTTTTCGCCCAAATATTAATTTTCTGGGTAAAGGGCATTTAAAAATTATGTCGTCGTCGTTCATTCAAAAGTCTCTAAGTCCAAAACTATAGTTTCAAGATGTGGCCCGTTTAAATTTAATTCATTTTGAGTCATTATGATAGACGGTAAAAATTATTTTACAGATTTCTAGCTCCGGTTTACTTACTGATATTTATATAAGAAGTTTCTATCTCGAAATAATCAATTGTAAATTCCAATTGACTACATAGTCCGTCAAAAGGTTTTTGTGGACTTAGTGACTTCTACCTAAACGACGACGGTGTACTAAATTATGATGCAATCCTGCTGAATACTGTCTCGCGCTTCTTTGAAATCGGGTTCAAATTCAAAGCTCTTGTCCGCCACAGAACTTATGCAGATTAGATGGCTCTCAGTGTGCTTGGTAATTGGTATTTTTCTTTGAACTGTATTGTTAACCACTTACAAGAGTGTATATATTTGTGTGTATTACTTTTACTTTCTGTTCTGCGTAGAGAGATATCTGTAGCTATCTCGAGATGAGATAAGTGATTAACTTTGCCCATAATAAAATGTTTTTATGCATTCTTGGTCTGTCTTCCTGCTCAAATAGCTAAAGATTCTGCTTTTCATAATTTTATGCCGACTTCTTCTGTATGAAAATATCAAATTACATATATGGCTATTAGTTTAAATTTGTCTCGAAATAGCGATGCTAGCTTTAGGAAAGACTTTTAAACTGAGATTTCAATTTTAAACATGGGAAGAACTTTCCATTCAATAGTTTAAACATACTAAAATATATTCGGATTATTTTTTAATATCAAAATGAGAGAAAAAAATTCATTTGAGAGATATGATGTTGAAGATCTTCCCTATTCCAAATTCTAACAAATAAATTTATATAAATATTAAGAAGATGAGAAGAAATTTTAATCTTTTTCATTAATTCAATTGCTTCATTTCTATTCTTGTTTATTGAATTGTATCTCTGAGAGATACGAGGTTTAGAGATTTTTAGCAACAAAGACTATTATCCCCTAATTCAAAAAAATATTTATTATAAAATTCGTTTCAATCTGTTTAAAAATTAAGTAAAATAGCCATCAGTAGATGGACTAGAAAAATTGCCGATCCAATTCGGTCAAGACAAAAAAAAAAAAAAAAAAAAAAACGGCGCCCTCCTAGAAGGACGGCCATATTCTTTTTTCTTCATTTCTATTTTATGAATCTACAATTAATATACATAACTGCGTCCAGTTATTTTTTTCTGATTGGCCATCATTGTCAGGTATTGGTCGCCAAAGGTAAGCTGAGTTTCCGCAGCCGGCAAACCAAGCCCTGATCACCGACTGCAAGACTTTCTCCGACCTATAATCAAAGCGCGTCTTGTTTCCTTTACTCATTCAGCCGCAATACGGAATATCTTCAGACCATGGGCTGGTGGAAAACGGACCGCTTTTTCAATCTGTTCTTTGGGGGTACTTAACGCTGTCTTTTTCTTTCTTTCTTTCTTTTTTCAGCGCACTTTCTTACGGATATCTTCGTTAGGTAATGGACACTCGGTTTTTATTTTTTTTGTGCCGCTAATGTTAACGTTCGCATCCTCCCTTTCTTCACACAGGTAAGGAGAATTTAATGATGACAGCATAAAAGAAGAATTTAATCCATCGGTGCAAATGACTGCTTCTTCCATTTGCTGAATTGCTTTGCGGTTATGAAACTGATTATTTTATCAATAGAGGGAAACTAGGATTGACTGTTTTTCCTAAAGTACAGAATATTTTAATCTATTGATGGAAAGGACTGCTTCTTCTACTTGCTGAATTGCTTTGCGGTTATGAACAGGATTGTCGAAGA
>BGPR01000071.1:1066940-1128107 GCA_013235015.1 Araneus ventricosus
ACAAATACTTCATCTAATTTATAATGTTATACATGTTTTCTGTCTATGATATATTACTTCAGAAACAGATCCAATGAAACACAAAGGCTTGAAAACACAGGGGTCGGCACAGCCGTTACACCCGTAATTCAACAATGGCGTATAATTGCGAGGTCACCTCGCAGTATCTTTCTTTGGACTTGAAAGAAAGAAAGATCGTCTTGCAAATGAAATCAAAAGCAATCACTCAGCGGAAGAAATGTTGTCTCACTGTAAGAGGCGGGAAAGCAGGTTCGAGATGAGAGTCATGATATTTTCATTGAAAAAAAATCAGTTTACCTGTTTTTTTTTTTCCCTTTCTTTTCTGTTTAAACATTATGATTTGCGGTTTCCTTGTCGAACAAAAAGATTTTAGAATTTAAGATTCTTGAAAGGTACAAAGATGTTTTTGACCACAGGTAAGAATTGAAAGAGGCTAACTACTATTACTTAAAGCGATGAAATGAAGCTTTTGCGGTAAAGATTTCAAAGAGATGATTCATGGAAGAATCGTGCAGGAAGTCGAAAACTGTCAGCAGCAAGATGAAGTTAACCTGCTTGTCTTCTCGTTTAGAAGACATATATTAAATCCTCACCACAAGGATCTTACCCGAAACAGGATAATTAATGGCTGTATATATATTTTAACATTTTCCGCCGTCATCTGAAGTCAAATGTAAACAAACCTTATTTGCACTCTGAATTAAAATGCTAGGCACGAAGCTCAGGTTTTTGTAAGATAAATTTTATTCCTCAAACTCTAATGAATTCAAATTCAATTTATAGGTCATTTCATAACGTGAGTTTCGAAATACGGAATCTCTAAGATGCAGCGAGTTGGAAGAAAAATGACGGGAGGCTCTCTTTTTCAAACAGCCGGCTGATGTTAAAGGAATAGGACTACTTTACTCGCGTGACTCTTTTCCGATTTTCAATTTTTTTTTGTAACTTCTGTTTCTACCCTTTATGTCTAAAATAAGACATTAGTTATGTTTTTAACATATGTGGTTACCGAGATATAGAGTATCTCCCATACAACGTTTTTTGTGGCGTTTTGGCGTGTGAATCAAATTCCTTCCTGAGACCCCAATGGGAGGAACGTAGTCCTACGTTAATATTGAAATCTCTCGAAGAATTTTCTTCAGAATGATGCCTATATTTTAATTTTTGAATTGTGAAACACGAAATTGATAGCCATGTGTAAATTTTAATTTTCACCAATTCGGATTCGATAGTTACTAGTTAAAAGTAATTTCAATATATACAAAACAAAACAAGAAACAGGATGTAGACTATAGCTCCTCAAATATCAGAAAAAAGTAAGCGTAAATAACAGCACTGAAAAGACAATCTAATATAGATTCCATAAGAAGCAGCAATGCCAATAAAACTGACCTCCGATGGTTAGATTAGCAGTAAATTGTAAACCGGAACTCGTTTTATTAAGCTCACAACTGATGGTCTAAAATTTCAAGATAGTATCTTTTAAGCAGTAAAATGCTTGCTTTTATTTTATAGAAACTTATAATTTCTTTAAATTATGTGTTAAAATTCATTCCTCGACTATAGATATCGAGGTGCTACTTCCTTTTAGAACAAAAGAGTTTGATGAATATTCGGATAAATATTCTGTTATGTTTTGTAAGTATATTTCCTGTTACACTGAAACTGAAAAACATTTATCTGCTTGGGGTAAACAGTCATAGCAAATATTCTATCAACCCGTTTAATACTGAGGGTTTGCCACACATTCGAATCTGTCTTTTAGTAATTTTTTTAACAATAGAAAGGTATTGTTTTGAATTTCAGTAGAACTACCATGAAATCAGGCTTTTCATATTCATAACATTATTTAATGTGCTGTTTTATCACAGGTTCATTCGTGACACAAAATACATATATAAAACAAAGGGTACAGAGTTTGATAACTACTAAATATATAAATCTGTCCAGTTGTACGCAGTTTCAGCTAAGATAGTTTTTGAAGATTACATACGTATCACGCTGCTTTTAATATTTTGAATGCTTTAGAAGAGAGTTTATCTTTAAATGTTTGCAACCAAACTATCCATATCAGCCTTAATTACGTCCCCACTTTCAATTAATTTTAAAATATTAAATAATTAAGCTCAAACTACCTTTTACATTATTTATACTTATTTACCTAATATATTCTAGTTTTAAAAGAATCCAACTTTTCTTATTTTGGCTCAATATTCAGTTTTTCGGAATTTTTTAAATCTCTTTTTTTATGTTTTTGTGCCTCTATTGTTATTCCACTTCTCAAATTACTGTCCGTTTTCAAATAGAGAAACCCTACTCGCCTTTGCGCATGCGCAGGGATCGGATTTGATTTCAGTAAAATAAGGGTGAGATGAAAAATGGAAAAGGAGATGTTCACCTATAAAATCGAAGATTTAGGTTCAATAAACGATCGTTTCGAATTAAATCAAAATAGTACAATTCAAAACGATAATGAATATCAACATTGAAAAGAAAAGCTAAAAGAAAATGGGCTTAACAAAGAACTCCGGCAAAGTGCTCTTCTTACTCACAGCGTATCATCCCTCTGAGGAGTAAAATCGGCTAAAAGTGGTAGGTGCGGTTTTCTGAAAAGATCAGTAGGCGTGCACTGTTTTAGAATCTTGAACTGTCTCTTTTTTTCTGATCAAAAGTTTAATACTTTGCCTTGATCTTTGTCATCTGGAACTTAAATCGAAAGAAAAATTCAGATGACTTTATATGACCTTAATATTATTTTGAAAAATTTTGTTGAACAGAGATTGATAATTATTAAGATTCTCTTAGTGATATTTTTAATTCTAGTATTCCGAAGTATGTTTAGAGAAAGTACTGTTATCGTCAAAAATTTCGGTCTTGAGAATTTGGGGGATTTTCTTATCCTATATCTGTCTAGGTCCGAAAAAATATTCATATTTATAAGTATGCCTGCTTATTTGTTTGTTCGTGTATATGTGAATAGGATAACTTAAAACTGTAAAGAACAAGACAGATGAAATTTGGCATGTGACTCTTACACAAAATTTGTAGATATTTGTCAAATTTTCGTCCTAATTGGTTAAATGGGGAAGTTGTTTTATAAACACATGCTATATTTTCTTTTCTGTACTATTAATTTTATACAAAAAAAATGTATTTTCGAAAATATTTTAACATTTTTGTTTCTGTGTTGTCGTTCGAGATAAATGAAAATATTGCATGGATTTTTAATTATTAAATTTATTCACCAAAGCATTGTCACTCACTTCCAAAAAAGTTTTAAAAGTAGTTTTACTTGTTTAATTCATTCATTTGGTCGTTATTGCTCCATTGTAATATAATATTAAATGCATTCATTAGAAATTGCGTTATCGTGGTTAGAATTTAAAAACATTTAAGTATAAAAGTTAAGAGAAAAATAGAATGTTAATAGAAAATAGTATTGCATCATTTAATAGACAATATTTTGAATTTTAAGTTGGCGTAAAAATTGTTTTCTTCAGATAATACTTTCCGAAATTATAGCCAGAAATCATCAACATTACAAAATCTAAAAGAAAGAAGGTAAAAAGATCAGTAGAAAAGGTACTTTGGGATACTTTTAGAGTATTTTTTATCGACGACAATCGAGCATGTTTAATTCCACAAAACGCAGACAAAGTTAAGTTTGGCCATTCGTTGGAAATACACTATTGCTGGGAAATGTAGGAGAAAGTCTTGAGAAGAACACCTTCGATTTTCATAATTTAAACAATGTTAGTTAAAACAAATAATTACAAAATCCCTGATATACGAATGTATTAAACCTCTTAATTATATGACGCTATCTGTGTGGGAGCTTCTTTTATTATTTCAATGCATATATGGATTTAAAAGATGCCTTATCTACTTAAGCGTGTCAAAGTGAATTTGTCTTTTAACCCTCTAAGCGTTCAGTTAATTTGAGCTAATAACTTTAAAACCTTAAAAATAAGCTTTTAAAGTGAATGATTGTATCCTCACTCCGTTAAATAGAGCCTCTGAAATCTTAAGAATACTTTTTGCGATGTAGTTTAAAAAATTATGCACATAAGCATGAACTATCTGCTTTTGAACTGAACATGAAAAGCGGAAATATAAGACCCGAACGTTTCGAGGAGGTGCATTGCAGCTTTGACTTGGTTTCAGATTCAAATATCAAACATTCATCATTCAAATATCAAACATGTAATTCGAAGCACGAGTTAGACATGTCATTACACAGTGGCGAAGACTTGGGGTGGGCGATGGTGAAAATCCCCTCCCCCACACACACAAACTTTTTGCTGCAAAATTTAGCTTTTTATTTCATTTTAGCTGCCTAAAACTGAGAAATTACTATTTTTTTTAAAAAATAGAATCCGGTAAAGCTAGCTCATTTCGTAGCTAAATTTTTAAATTTTGTCTTAATTTTGTTTAAATTTTTAAAAATTATTAAAATCTACCCCCATACTCCGGGATACTTTTAGGTGTCTATAAATTTTTTGCGCTCCCCCACACTTTTGCCACCTAATAACCGACACTGTCCTTACATTCTAAAGCAGTGGCGAATCCAGAATTCGGATCTGGGTTGGGGTTGAGGTCATAAAAATTTCGTATCGTCATGACTACTGTCAAACCTCATGGCTTATGTAAACCAAAACACTTTAACTTTACAGACTTTACTCACCTGACAATAAGACTCATAAAGAATGCTACAATACTTTCTATAATTTAATAAAAAATACATTGAAATAACTAAACAAAAGACCACGTCAACGCTACAAGTACAAGTGGAATGGCTCAAACATTGAAGCCAGCAAGCAATGTTGTCACGTTTTCATTATTTCTTTAATAAAAGGGAAATTAAGAACTAACAGTTGTAGCGATTTTAAATAAAATCAAGAATTCTGGTTTAGCTCTGGGGGGCTGCAACCCGATAGCCCCCCCCCCCTGAATTCGCCACTGTGCTAAAGGATTAATGAATATGACCGTGCAACAAGAATAAACTAAAACTTTCCTTGAACTGGCAAAGAACGAATTTCCTGACAGAGTCCTCCAACGCTTTCACTCCAAACCTAGTGGCGAGCAAGCGAGGCAACTCTTTTTTCTCAAACAGGACTACATTATCCTCTTTTCCCACTCGCCTCCCCACCAAAGTGAGGACGGGATCAACGAGCAAAATGAATAAACGCGTCTGTCATCGCAATTCGGGTGAGGCCATTTATCGCAATGCCTTCGCGCACAGTCTCGAGTGGCGAAAATGAATACAGTCCAGACTTCTGGTTTCCGCACAAACGACCGCACACGAAGGAGCTCGGTGCTTTCCCCCCGCTTTTTTCTCGCGTTTTAACTTTTAAGAGGGTATGAATTTCGTGATAAAATCTCTTGTAGACCGAGCGATTTGATTACGCGACGAGAGATCAAGGCTGAGGACGTGATTAGGAATTGGGATGGATCGGACGGATATGAAATGAGCTGGAAATCGTAAAATTTCTGACGAATCTGCAATATTTTTGTTCAGAGAAACGGATAGAAATCAATGATATATTTTATACACATACAAGGACGTAAAATTTTCACTTCATGCAGAATGCTGGAAGGCCTTTAATATGTTAGTTATTAAAAAAGTTTTGGTGAGCAGTAAAACTTTTAATTTAAATCTACTCTATTTGGCCATCCATTAAATTGAAATTCATCAAAAAGACAAATTTTTGGCATGATTCAAGTTAAGTTTCTAAAAAGCATGCTAAATGCAATATTTATAGAGACATTATCTCTTTATCAACGCTTCATTGCCCTGCCATGGTCTGGTGGTAACGTTTCGGCTTCGGGACAAGAAGATTCAAGATTCCGATTCCAACAAAGATCCGTTGTATATGTTGGTCTGGTCAGAAGCGGCCCGAGGGAACGTTACCAACTGGGCAAGGCAACAATATGGCGCCGCGCCCCCCCCCACAAAACCAAATATTTTATAAATTCTATAATGTCTGTATTCTAAAGCTGAACGAACCTCATTTTTTAGAACAAAGAAATATCCATGTTTCACCTGCAAATTTCCATGTTTCACCTGCAATATCATGGTGAGATTTTATAAACTCCAGATATATACAAGATTCTATAGTGTTCTTGTTTAATTTGAAATAATATATTCAACAAATTTATTTTAAAAATATATTTGTTGCTTTTCCAGAACTCTCATGTCTATTAAAACATTTTTTTTCCTTTCGCGCTTCCTCCTTGGCGCCATGGGCAGTTGCCCGGGCTTCAGGCCGCCTCTAGGTCTGGTGCCCTTTAAATCAGGCGTCGAGGGTCAATTGTCTTCCCTCTGGTGTGGTGTGGAAGTTTGGAAGAAAGTGCCGGCTCAGGTGTCGTCATCGTCACCTGGCCGGGGCTACAGATATTATTAGGTCGGTCCTACTTCTGTTAGGCCCATGCCCATTAAACTGGTAGGATAACCCCCTTGTTTATGGGCATCAGGGGCATGCGGTGGCATTATGCTTTTAATAGAGACAATAATATAACTAAACTAAACATCATTTTTTGAAATTTTACGTGGGAATTCTCACTATTTTTTTAAGTAGAAAACAGCTGAAAAAAGTTAAGAAAATTCTTTAAAATGATGAGGTAGCTATTTTTATATCTACTGCCAAAAGTAGCTTCAAACCTTTTATCGCAGCTTGCATTTAATGCTTTAAAAAATGTAACCGATTTCTTACTTTGATTTAAAAAATAAAATGACTCAACAACTTTAGGAGGCAAAAGAACGATGTTTTAACAAACAGAGGCTATTTTTCTGTTTTCTAATTTCAAAATAGAAAAAGGATAATTTTTTGGATGAAATTGGGGTCGGCACTGTTGACTATCATGGACTAAAATGTATCTCACGGATATGAAATGCATTAGAAATTGCAAAGTTTTCCTGCGATTATGCTTTATATGCTTTTTTCCTACTTTAGATTCAGAGAATCAGAATGTAATCAATAATTTATTCTATGTACGAATTGGAAATAAAATTTTCGCTTGGAAACCGCCTTTTAAAAATTCTACTTAAGCAATGATCATTAAAAAGAGTTTTAAGAATTTGCGGGATATATTTCAGAAAACATAATTTGGAGGTCTACTCTTTTCAACCAGCTGTGAGGAATTATCATTTACAGAAACAGATTTTCTGTGTGCGTGTATATGCATCGTGATATAATTCCCAGAAAACACACTTAATATATTCCACGATCACTGTTACAGCAAGCGTTGCAAAAGATGATAATAAGTCTTCTATATTTGAATAGAAAGAAGCCTGAAAGAGTAAAATTAATTATTTAAAGTGGTAGAAACATTATTTTCTGCAAGAAATTTTTGATTCTACGCGGAAGAATGTACGAATATTTTGAAGGTATCTACTTCTACTTCTTACTTTGATCTTATCTGGAAAAGTGAATGAAACAGTGCTATGACACGAATCTATAACACTTCAATAATTGAAACAACACGATAAAATATGGCCTTTGTGCTATTAAACATCAGTAATCGAATACTTCCTATAAAATTTCCATTTTTTTCACTTAATCTAAAGTCTGATTTTCAAGCATATATTCCGTTTCTTTGAGTAATGAATGTCTTTTGTACAATTTTTTATAACAATATCCAATTTCCCGCCACATTCTGCATAAAGTCCAATATTAATCATTTTGCATTTAAATGGTTTTTCATTGGTTACAAACACATGAAACAGTTCGAACAGATCTTGTTTGCGGGGTGGGTGTTCCAAAAAAGGGAAACTTCAAACAATTAATCCAATTGTAAGAAACAGCGCATTGCAGTTTTTAAGTTCAACAATACAGCTGCCACATTTTCACTTTTTAAAAAATAGATACAAAATGTTAGTATAAGTTATTCAGCAATTACGAAGAGAGAAAAGAATATAGTAGTTGGCTTTGAAGATGAAAACTAGCAAGAAAAATTATCCTGATTCAATGAATTAAAGAATTATTAGGTAGGTTAAAAAGGGTATTAACTTTTGGTGACAAAGCTCAAATCTTGCTACCATCAAAAGATTCAGTCATAGCTGTTGTGCCTGTATCTTGTTAAAAATTGTTCAGTTGTGGCGACAGAGTGTTAGGGAAGTTAAGAGTTTTGAGTGAGCAATATTAATTGACGTAGAGTTCTTTTCGTTAGCCTTTGATTCTAATGGTTTAGTTTAGTTATATTAACGTCCCGTTTTGAAGCAACACGAGGGCTTTTTGGGACAGACCTCGCAATTTTGAACCGCAGTCAGATGATGCGGACGACACCTGAGCAAGCACTCTCCTCTCCAAACTTTTGCACCACACCAGTCTGGTTGCTCTGCATGGCACATGACGGACTGGGTATCTTTGAATTGGTGGGTTTCCTGCACTTTGAGTGGTTATTCCTGTTTGTTTTTATACATTGTTTTAATCAATATACCCGGTGTATGCTTGGTAACAGAGTATTGACATTTTTAAAGTTTTAACTTATTAGTTGTGTGGGTGAGAATGGATTAGTTTATATATTTTTTAAAGGAAAATGGGAAGGAAAAATTGATTGCCAATTCATTTTGTGTGTAGAGTTTGTTTGTGTGTGTGTTGTTCGATTTTTGGTTCGATATAATTTGTCTGTGTCTGTTTTGAGTGTGGTTTTGGGTTGCCTTTTTTTTGTATTTGCGCTGCATCTTACACCTTGTATTTTATGGGTGGAATTCCATTGATAATTAAAAGTGGGAATGTATTGTTTGTTTCTACCCAGACATGGTAAATTTTATTAGTAAATATGTTTCACTCCATATGCTGTTATTTGTATTGTCTCCTTGGCCGGTGAGTCCTTGTAATGTGAAACTTTCATATATGTTTATATGTATTTAATTTCCACCCATGTTGCGGGGTTTAGTATGTATATATAAGAAGGAAAATTTTTAATAAATGCGAGTGGGGCTTGCGTCCTCCTGCTGCTGCTGGTCGATTCTCTTCTCCTTCGACTCTTTAATGCCTAAACCCAGTAGGGTAGGCTGGGTCGGGGTGGGTTGTGATGCACCACACCAGCCGGGGGGAGACATTTGACCTACTACGTACGATTTAACGTGAAACAGGTTCCATACACGGCGGATATTCAGTGGAATGGAGTTTCGATCCTGGAATCCTCTGGCTCCGAAACCGAGACCTTACTAAAAGACCACCGCGCTAATGGAGATAGCTTCTTTGTCTGAAGTTACAGCGTGCCAGTCAAATAAATTTATAAAAACAATTTTTTAAAACGAAGAAACAATTAAAAATTAAAAAGTTAAAATAACAAACGTTTAAAAATTTTAATCTTTTTTTCCGTTTAGTCTTTAACTTATAATTGATGATTATAAATATCATCGAATCTTGTAATCAATTCTTTCCCAAACTCGCTTCCAGGTGACGCCACTTACATAGAATCAAAATTTAATTAAATAAATCGATTAACTGATAATTAGTTCTGAAAATAGTAAGATAATGTACTGTCTTATAGAGAACCCACAAGGGTACAAAATTTCTGAACTCGAGCTTAGAAATCTTGTACACTTGTGCGTTCTTGTTTTGTACAATTGTATTCACTTATGAGTTCTCTCGCACACAACAAGTGAATGAAAAATAGTTTACAATATTCCATTTTACAAACATGAAACAAGTCAAGTTAAATAAAAGTGTGCAAAATCAAGTTCACAGAAAAGGAATTTATTTTCTTCTGTGTTTTACTGTCTCTTAGAAAAAAACAGGTTTTCAATTTGTTATACCGTATAATACTGTCCTTAAGCGTGCTAAACTGTTCTTCCGACTGGTGAATAGAGGACTCTGATAAACCGTTAGATTATTTGGAGAGTTCTATGCAGAAGCTTAGTAAGGACAAAGTATTGATTTTATACTATCCCCCACACACGCACCACCATTTTTGAATTTAAAAATGTGATATAAAAGCAGTGGCGCCCGGAATATAATAACATTTTTTCGCCCGCAGTCGCCATCAGTGGCTTCGGAAAGGTATATGGCTCCTGGAGAAAAGTATTTTTTTCATCCCCTCATCTTATTTGGCTTTAAAGAATGACATAAGCGCACTAATGTTTCATTTCCATGTCGTCCAGTAAAATAAACACTAACAATTCGTCTTCGACCCTTCGCCCTTTCAATATTGAGATGTATGTCCCTTTCCCCCTTTCTAAGCCACTGTTTAGATGTTATTTTGCTTGAAATTAATTATCTGTATTATCATACTGCAGTCAGTTCGTGTGATGTCATAGTCACATGATAAACATAATTGCGCATTCATATAACCAGAAAGATCTGGATCACCCCGCCCTGCCTTAGCATCCGGGATTCTGAATGACAGCCGCTGCAATAGCTTCGAGTACTGAGGCCAGAGTCCTAGTAGCCCATCACCGGGACGCGGCCCGACCCCTCCCGAGCAGGTACGTACTATCACTGGTGGAGAGGGACCCAGAACTCATCAATACCATACCCAAAGGGGAAACGAATTCCTGCTTATTTATACGGCAGCAACTCATATCCGTGTGTATCCTCGGTCACGGTGCCCTCCCGTGGGAATTCACATTCATATAAGAAACCAAATGAAAAAGAAACTATGGATAAGTACAAAGAATATTTTAATTACAGTTCCCGTGCAACATGGCAGGTATACATAACTGCAATTGATTTCTCTGCTGATCCTGGACAGCAATTGCCACACTTAGGAAAAGCGTGAATTGCTTCAGTGTAGAAACTCCTCGGTTGCTGACGGATTTAGTCTTTCATGGTGTCCTGTGCATATG
This sequence comes from Araneus ventricosus, assembly GCA_013235015.1. Taxonomy (NCBI): domain Eukaryota; kingdom Metazoa; phylum Arthropoda; class Arachnida; order Araneae; family Araneidae; genus Araneus; species Araneus ventricosus. Next base: position 1,077,757 of record BGPR01000071.1, read on the forward strand.
TGCACCGTTGACAAGCATCCTTGTCATATATGAACCGTTGACATTTCAGGTAATTTTTCAAGAATCTGAAGAAATGAGAGTCACATGGAGAAGATATTAAGGCTGTATGGAGAATGTTTGAGGACTTTCCATGGAATTTGTTTTAACATGTAGAGAGTCTTTTTGTCCACATGTAGCCTAGCGTTATCCTAAAGCAGTATTGTCCCTTTCAAAACTTGCATCTGCGCTTTTTAGTTGGTCTGTCAAGGTCTCAGCAATGTCTGGAAGTAGGGTAGATCGCGGCTAGTTGGGCATTGGGACACGTTGGGACAGTCGTGATATTTTAGAAACTTTCCGCTATTTACCGCTGGCACTCCAGACAAATGTGTATTGGACGGTCTTCCTTCCTCCACATCAGCGTCATTGAAGAAGCAGAGCTCATTACAGAACCAGCTAGAATTTTCTAATTTTTAGTAAGCTTAGTAAATTTCCTCTCTTATAAATAATCGTTTTTTTCTTTGCTTATAAATTACAATTTCCATTTTTACAAATAATATTCCTAAAGATAGTTCTTCATTGTTATTTTAGGGCTCGTTTGTTTATCGAAATGCTTTCAGAATAAATCCCTACACTGTTGAGAAACAAAAATGGCTATATGGGGCTAGTTGGGCCATTTCGCATGGGGTAAGTTAACCCGGCGGGCCAACATGCCCAATGTCGCATGTTTAGATTGTGCGTTATAGAAATATCTCTGAATATGTGGGATGGAATTGCACCAGATTTATTACGCAAGATACTTCTTATGAAAAACCATGTGGACCCAATTTTGAATATAATTACATAATACTATTTCATGATGACCATAAAAAATGAAAAATGCACCTAAATGCACCTAATTTGTATATAATACACATAATGTGGATAATAACACAATTCTGTTACTTAAATTAACAAAATATAATAACATAGAAGAATGTTTTGTGATAGCCGCTTTATACAAGTCGCGGGCCAATTTACCCCGCAGTCGGGGCAAGTTGCCCAAGCGACTTGGTGTCAGTTTGATGTTTTAAATTAATACTGATAGTTAATATATTCAAATTTTACTTTGGAGAATTCTTCCTGAAGGCACACTAATAGTATCAGGTAATAAAAAAATAAAAGTTTGAATTACCTTTTTAAAATATTCTTAGAAGGAAAAACGGCTCAACTAGCCCCAGTCTACCCTACCGTTGAGACTTAACTGTTTCTTCAGGTTTCAGCCAGCCGATGTGTAGAGATCCTTCTTCGTCAGAAAAGAAACTGAGCATAATTTTTTTTGGTCTTCATGGTCGAATGATCCTTTTTTGGGCGTGTATTCCTGAACTCCATGTCGGCAACTATAATCTACTGCTATTAGACACAACGCCGCTACATTAAAAAGACACATTTTAATTTGGTAAATTTTATATAATATCTAATTGCATGTTTTCTAAGGTTGTGCTGGAAAACCACGTCTTTTTCTAAATAAAAGATCAATAGATTTCAGTATGAAACTGGTGTGGCGCATTTAACGTATATCATGTAAGCATGAATTGACTTCATTATTACTATGTACAAAAATTATTGTGAACGATAGAATTCTGCTTCATAACTTGGATCAAATTACATAAGGTGTGAAAAATTCCTATTAAAACTATCACAAAAGAAGTCCCACTGAAAGCACTGCAGGTATTTACAAGCAAAAACCACCTCGATGTGAAGTAGAAATTTAATACTATACATGAAAAAACCATTTTACGAAAAAAAATAGATACTCTAGTTAACCATTAGAAAACAGTTGACGAATGGCCTCAATTAAAGCTACCTTTCATTTCAGAAGGCCACTTCATCACCGTTATAAAAGGAGATCCGAGTAAATTACGAAAATTAAAACACGCACTACGATAATCAGATGCACCATTTGATGACCAATCTTCACTGCAAACTTCTCTCTCATAGCCATTTAATGACCCCCGCTTCGAAGGCCTGCACTCTCGGATAATCGCTTCTGGTCCCTGCGGGACACTTGATGCTATATTTATATCTAACAACTGGAATCGAGCTCTTTGACCGTTATTAATTAGAACCTTCCAGCACAGGACTGGCCACAGACAGAAAAAATAATAATAAAGGGAATTCTCTTCCTCGCTTGATGGAAAGTTGCAGCGATACAGAGTGCTCTTTGACCATTCCCTGGTGGGGCCAAGTCCGTTATCTCTGCTTTTGTATTTAGGATGTCCCAAGTGGGCTTTACTGGCTTTGCCATGGCAATCAAGTTTAAAGCATTTCTGGCAGTGGACCTGCCACAAATTGCGGTGGTTTTTTCTTTTTCTTTCTTCCCTGCGATTTCGAAAATTGGTGATTGATTTCTTATTTGTTCATTTCTTTTTATGTTAAAACACGAATATATTAATACAGTAAAATTTGATGAAATTGAATGCGTCTAATTCGAATTTTTGCTCTGGTCTCTTGAACATAATGCTAAAATCTTGTCCATAATTCGAATTTATTGCGATTAATTCAAAATCAACACTAAAAATCTTTAAAAAAAATTATTTCTGAATTGTTTTTGTAAAATACTTGGCTTCAATAATGGTAAGTGAAAAGTTTTTTAAGGCCATTAAATGAATTTAGTATAAAAAGCAATTCCACATTTCTCGCTTTTATAAAAATTCTAAACTTTCAAGGTGTGAATTCTACTGTATATTTGGGAGTTTTATTGTGTAATTGTTGTATTTAAAGTTTTGCGTATGGTTTGAATATTAAAATTATTTACTAATGTATTGAATATACTATTTTTAAAACTATTGAAAAATTTTAATTATAAACTTTACGACTTTATTTATAAAAAGTTCTTTCTTTTTATTTATTAATTGTGTAATTTAAAACGGTAAAATATTAACAACAAATCTTTATTGCCATTTTTAGTTTAAAACGTGTAGTTTTTTCTTGTTAGCATCATTTTTATGTATAAATGAATAAATATATTCTTATGCCTTATGCTGTATGACTAAAATGACTTTCACGAAAATAGATTATGATGATATTTTGTAGGCGATATCCATAAATTTCTTTTATTGGCAAATAGTTAAAAATTATAGCAATACCCACTCTGTGGAACAATGCTGAATTGAAAGGCTTTGAGGGAACCTTCACGCCCATTTCTAATGTAAGCTTACTTTACAAGAACATCAAGAATAAAAAAATTAAACCATAAACAAATGAAAGCGAAGAAAACCAAAAAAAAAAAAACCGGGAACAATTAAAGACTAAAAGAGTTCATTGTATACTTTTGTCCAATAGTTTTTAAAAGTTATTTAGTTGTTCTTTTCATTAAAAAAGTCTTATTTTACAAGTATATACAAATCCCTTTCCTGAGGCAAACGTAATTCCTTTCTCTTGATTTCATTCACATCTGTAGTCTATCATGTGTGTTACATAATTCTTTTCTCTTTATTTGATTCATATATGTAGTCTATCATTTGTTTTATATCTGTGTTCTCTGATGTGTTTTAGTATCGCTGGTTTACATTTTAGGGGAAAAAAGTCACCTATTATCTTCTATCATCTTCCTTATTTAAAGACAGAAATTTAATATTTTCAGTTTGATTAATAACTAAATATTAATTGTTAGATTTCCCATTTGTTTAAAAATTGATATCTTTTACTTATATTATTATTTTCTCTGCGAATGAAAAGTTTTTATTTCCAGGATATCTGGTATCTTCCATGATTTTGTATCCAAGAAGGTAAGATACTGGCAAATTTTTGAACATTATAACTCAGTACATAATATGAAAGTGCGTAAAAGGTAAAACACAGTCTATCGTGATAAAGAAACTTGCTCTGGAAGATTATGTATTATAAAACACTCTTATAAGCAGAAATTCAGACAGTAGGAATTAGATCTATTTCAAATTAATTAACAGCATTTGAGAAAATATTAATAAATTATATCATTTACGTACTTCCAAAAACTAAAACTAGTATCCAGTAATCAAGAGTACAAAGGAGCACACGAAAGGTTTCTGGACTTTCGGACTACAATTGAAACGAGAAATGAAAAGAACTTCAGATAATATGCATTTGAATATCGTGTGTTGAAAAGCATTATAAATCTATTTTATGAGCCGCTTGATTGTAAAAGGGCACTTCTGCAGTCTTGGTCGGAATTATTATTATTTCTTCTTTTTAATCTGATGAATGTAGATGGATCATTTGGTATAAAACCGGAAATTCTGCCATTCACAGCCGCGATGTAGTAAAGCATCAAAGTTTCCATATCATATTAGAAGGTGACTTCTCCGCAGGAAACATCTTTTAACATCGATTTTGCTGTTTTTCTCTAGATGTCAAAAGTCCCCCTTTAAAATAAAGCGATTCATATCTGAAGTGGAATTAAGTGATCAAAAATGTAAAAGAAATTATTTAAATAAAATAAAAATTTCAATATACCATGTTTTTAAAACGGATTAAAAAGTAAAAAATAATTTCTTCTAGCCCCAGACAGATTTGTAGCCCCATACAGATTTAAAACGAAAAACGTTGGGCGCATGCAATAGATAATTGGTGCATAAGTAGTTTATTTCAGTCACTAAAAATTTTTTTGCAATGGAAATTATATGAACTGTTGTGTGAGTTTTCTCAACGACAGCTACTCCCTAAACTCCTTACTATTAAATATTGCATGCGCCCACGTTTTTCGCTTTAAATCTGTATGGGGCCAGAAGAAATTATTTTTTACTTTTTAGTCCGTTTTAAAAACGTGGTATATTGAAATTTTTATTTTATTTAAATAATTATTTTCTGCTTTTTAGTCTTCTGTGTGTGAAATTTTGCAATCGATTTTAACCATCTTGATGAGATTATGATGGAGACATGTGGCAAATTTCAGGTTTATTTCAGTTTCTCTTCACCTGATCATAAATAGAAAATTGTCATTTTCCTGAAAAATTAAGTTACTTGACTCAGAAACCTTCGTGAAAACAACTAGCACCCGAACAGCATTTTACTCCCCCCCCCCTCTGGAATTTCACGGCAAACAAATTATTGTCACTCTGGTATAGCAAACCCTTCCCTCCGAACTTCAATACACTCTTCGATGTTCCCCCGCGATTTGTTGGAATCCTTCAAACTCGAGATTTCCCTTCCTCGCTATTCACGAGTGACGCCTGGACAGCGCCATCTATCTAAGCTCTGGGTCGGTAAAACACGAAATATGAAATAAAAAATTAACAGACAAACAGACAAACAAGAAAGCGAATTAATATTGCATTGTCATCTAGTTCTGAGCTATGTTTAAAGTTTCAAGTCTCCAGCTCATCGGGAAGTGAGTTTAAAATTCATTGCAAAATTTGTACCGAACAGACAGACAGATAGACAGACAGACAGACAAGAAACCAAGTTAATAAAAACGTGGTAATAAAAAAGAAAACAAATAGCACGGAGAAGAAAATCTCATTTTTCAAGGAAGGGTATGTTGCGCAGCTCTTGTGGCAAATCATGATGTCAGGTTATAGAAAAATCTTCTATGTTTCAATCATGTTTCTGTTGAGTTCAAGTGAAAAACTAAAGCTACTGCACAGAAATACTACAAACTTTCTGCAAAATTATTAGAATATTGAAAATTCTCACAGAAGAAAATGCAAATTCTGAAAAACGATGATGAATTGCTACTGCACAGAAGCACTAAAATTAGTTTACAAACTTATCATAATGTTGAAAATTTTGGCAACATAAATGCTGGAGATCGGAGCTGAATTGTTACTGCACAGAAATACTAAAAACTTTCTACAAACCTATCAGAATATTGGAAATTCTAACAAAATAAAACGTATATTTTGAAAAACGATGATGAATTGCTACTGCACAGAAGCACTAAAATTAGTTTACAAAAATTTTGACAACATAAATGCAAATGCTGGAAATCGGAGCTGAATTGTTACTGCACAGAAATACTAAAAACTTTCTACAAACCTATCAGAATATTGGAAATTCTAACAAAATAAAATGTATATTTTGAAAAACGATGATGAATTGCTAATGTGCAGAAGCACTAAAAATTTTTTACGAACTTTATCAGAATGTTGAAAATTCTGACAAACTGAAATGCAAATTCAAGACAACGAAGCCGAATTGTTGCTGCACAGAAATATCAAAATTTCCTTACAAATTTATCAGAATATTGACTGATCTGCCAATTGGAAACCCGCATCTCCCCTCCAAAGAAAGATCCCATCGACTCTCCTCATTCAATTTATCGAATGGAATTCCCTGATCCTCATTCATAAACCGTATGATACCCTGCCAGCATATTCCCGCAGCAGAAAGAGCGAGTGGCGCATTGCCTCTAAATGGCTGCGGCAGAGCTCCCTAGGGAACCCGCTCCTAATCTATTAAGTGATCCGCCACCGCAAAAAGCACTTTTACTGGCCTATTGTGATTCGCAACAAACCGCTTAAATCATTCGTTAAACGTTCCTGATCACTCCCCGATCGACGTTCGCCACTGACGCCCACCATTCAAAGGCTCCCAGAACACCCGACCGGGAGTTTAAAAAGCGCGTGAAATTAGGGTAGGAGCGATTAGGCTAGAAGCAAAAAGTGGACTGGGTTTCGACTTTCAAGTAGAATAAATGGAATTTTGTAAAGGTGAATGTCTATATCATGATTTTGAAACCATGAGATGCTTTAAACCATTATATGCCGAAATTCTACTGTTTCACTTTTTCAAAATAGTAATAATAATACTAATGCCATTAATAAATAAATAAAATGTGAAAAAAAGGATATTTCTGAATTTTTTAATTAGAACTGATTTCTTTATTATTAATTAGAATTAATAATCTTTTTTAAATTTAAAAATGATTTTTATTGGATTTGCAACTTTTATAGCAGTCAGTTCAACATTTAGATGCAAAAAGCTAAAAAATTGCACTGTTTAAGTTCAGTATAAAAAGAAAACAAGCGTCCAAAAAAAGGGGAAATGGCAGATAGCGAGTTTAAGAAGTGCTTAATTTCAGTGTGTAGAATCCAGTTTCTATATATATTTTAAACTTTTTTTTTTATATACCCATGTCGGTCCACTCACCCGAAGAGCCTAGAGTGTTTTAACAGTCGAGGGAGGAAATATAAAAGGTTGCAGAGGAAACTCAAGCCCCACGAAAATGTAAATATTAAACAGTCATGGAAAAGCATTTAGAAAAATTTAAAAAAAAAAAATCCCTGTGCCTCATGAGAAAGACAAAACAAATTGTGAAAAGCAATAAAGCTAATAACATATTAGATTATATATATATTATAATAAGATATTACATGAGAAATACAATGAAACTCATCTAATGATAATTTTGACACAATAAAACCCAAATAATACGTTGTTAAAATTGCAGCAAAAGAAATCATAGATAACACACATGAAAAAAGAATGCAAACAAGAGGCATATATAGAAACATAGATAGAGACTATATAATTAGTTTGAATCCTTACCAGCCTCCAGATGAATTGTACAATTTTTTTCGTATTTAAGAGCCCTACTAATAATAATCAAAAATGATTTTGAAAAGCGCACTTTTATTAATGTAATAAAATGTTGAAAATTTTCATTTTTCATCAAACATCTGGATGTCGAAGTAAAAATCGTAAAAAGCGCGATGTGCTCAAAGAAATACTATAAGTAAATTACAATTTTAATCTCATTCATAAACATATTTTAATTTTTAATGAATGCTCAAGAATTTTCTTTCCTTTCTTATTCATTGTGGCTTATATGCTTTTTCGTATTCTCTCTTTTCAGGGATTCACCCTTTAACCTCCAAATATTTCATAAAATTTTCTTTTATATTTTAGTATACTAATAAAAGTTTTTTTTATATTTTTATATTCTTTATTTTCTACTTTTCAATCTTAAATATATTTCATAATTCATCATCTATATAAATATATCTCTTGTGCGGCTTCCAGAAAACGCGTCATTTAGGTATAGGATTTGGCAACATCTACAGCAATTGACGGATCGCACGTTTTGCTTTCCAAATGTAAACAAATGAGTGCGGTTTGGTTTGAGCCTTCTTTTCAATTAGTTAAACATGAATCTTAACCTTGCTGTTAAATATTATCGAAACAATGAAAGAAGACGAACTCAACATGCAAATTAATCAATTTGAGAAAGTTTTGAAAGGCGTTCAGGAAAAAAGGAAAATAATTTGTTTCAACGATCTCAATGAAAAATGCGGTGCGGTCGACAAAATGGAATATTTCCTTTGGCGATTATTCGCCAAATTTGGCAATCCTAAAACCCTTTTCCTTTACTTTTGACGAGTCTTTTAATGGTTGGCGCGATTATGTCAAGCTTGGCAACGTGACCGCACCGTTTTCTTAAATCATACTATTTTCTTTTTCAGCCTCATTTGAACGTTGAATTCGTTTCAGGATGTATCTCCATAGTATCTGCGTACTTTTTTGATGTACCGGGCTCGAAGCCACCAAAAGATTTTTCTTGTACGCTGTTCTTGTTACTTTCTCGTATACAAGGTATACATAGAGAAAGTATTGTAATGGGGAAAAAAAATCGACCTCGGAATTTTGATGAATCTCCTCCTCCCTGTATCCGAAAATCACAATTTTAAAATTATATCTGTTTATCTGTCTAAGAATAGAATAAATTAAAAACGATTTCAGCTAGACTGATTACATTTTGTATGTGGTCTTAATACCAAATTTTCAAATATCTATAAAATTTTGGACGAAATCCGTTCGCGGGTAGTCTGTCCTTGTTCATGTGAACACGATAACTCAAAAACTTAAATAGCTAGATGGATCAAATTTAGAACACAGTTTGGTCACCAGAATTGTAAATAAGCTTCGAGTTTTGGACAAAATCTGTCAAAGGGTTGATTGTTTGTCCGCCTGCGTATTCGCTTGCGTGTGAACACTATAACTACAAAACGCAAATACTTAGATAAATGAAATTCGGTATGAGATCTTTTGACCCTAATTGCATATCTGTGTGAAATTTTGGTTTCAATAGGTCGAAAAAAAAAGCGTTCAAAATGCTGACTCGGTTTTCTTAATCAAACTATGCTGCACAGAACGCGCCATGCTGTGTACTGGCGCCCGCTCGGTGTATTTTACTCATGCTTGTATTGTCGCCCTGTCACTTTGCCGCAGTCTCAGAAGGCAATATAAATCTGACTATTCGTGGTGTCTGGAGCTTTCTGAAGGTTCGCAATTTTTATACAGGAGGATGACACCTTTGTTAGGGAGTATACGAGAAAAATCTATAAGAGACCGCTGGTTTATGAAGTTATCAATCATAATGACTTATAGCGCTCACACGCTCAACTAGATTCAGTTTGTTGTAACTACTAGAACTTTCTGAGATGAGTTTGTGAATGTGCTTGTTAAATTTATTTCAAGTAATAACTTCTTTCATATAAATTTTATAGCATTTAAGTCGAAACTAGGGCTATTTGACCCTATTTTTACTTTTTCTTATATTTTTCGAATATTTGAAATGCTAGGCATCATAAAATGATTTGCTTCTAAGAATGATAACTGTACTTATGCTAAACTGATATCTCATTTAATCATAAAATAAATATATTTCATGAAATCGTCTTGACCATAGAGGTAGGGACACTCGACCCTACATGCAAAGAGAACTTAGATTATTTTGATGATTTCTATGTACGCGAAATTCAGATATTAGATTAAAACTACTGAATTAAAAAGAGATATTTATTCTCAAATTACAATAATGAAAATAATATTAAAATTTAAATAATATGGTTATTATAAAATGCAGCTGTTATTAATAAAATCTAGTTAATAAATCAAATTACCTAAGGAATTAAATTAAATCTAATTATTAAATTAAATTAGTTCAAAATTTAATAAACAATTAAAATATTCATTCATTTCAATGGAAAAAATTACATCAATGGAACTGAAACGTAGCAACATCATTAGCGCATTGAAGAATTGCCAGTGTTGGGAAATTAAAAAAAAAACAGAATAGCATCAAAATGCAACAAAAAAGATCTAAAAAGTGTTTTACAAAACAAGAAATTGAGAACCTTAATAGACTTACTCGGTTCTTCTAATATTTAACGAAAAATAAAAGCAAAAGAATAAGAATATATTTTAGGAGAAAATTCAAATCAAGAAAGAAAGACACACTTCAACAGAAATGGCGAAAAGTTAAATAAAACCAAACAATGAGAAATAGTTCGAGCAAAACATTTTTATTAAAATAATAAATAAATCTCTCTCAGGCGAGGAAAAAATAGATTCATTAAATTTCAATTCTTTTTAAAATTCTTCCTAAAATAATTATTTGCATTATTTGAAATTTTCATATTAAAAAGAATCTTTTTACTCAATAATTGCTAGCAAACAATTTTTAAATAATTATTCTCTGTATTTGAGTTGCCGACAAACTCCATGCACCAGAAAACTGATCAAAAACCACAAAATGTGCTTCGGTCGACTACGACATCGAAGCTGCAATAGCTTTTGATAGGGTCAAGTATCCCCATCTTGACTTTTTCTAAATAATTTAAAAAATAAACTACTTAAAATTAAGATACTGCATAGCATCGTATATCAAATTATAGCTAGAAGTGTGCTTAAAACTTAGAAATATTTGAATTCATCATATCTTCAATAGTAAACTTCCTATCCACTGAGGAATAAAAAAGTGAAAAGTTACTTATGGATCCCAAAAACATGTTTATCTATACACCATTAAAATGGCTTTTCAGATTGGAATGAAATCATCTCTAATAGACCATGTGACCAAAGGTCAAATAAAAATGTCACCCACAAATTGCCAATTATCTCACAATCTGAGAAAATAGCGTAGGGCCAAGTATCCCTAGTTTCCCCTATAACAAATGCTTTGATTGGTTCCTGTTTATTTTGTGTTATGTGACACTGCAATTAGAGTTTCTGCGGTGAGCATTTTCTTTAAAAAAAGTAAAAGGATTTTATATAATTAATGCCACAGTACTTTTATTGAAATAAATATATTTTGCCTCTTTGTAAGAGCGGCTTTTTTTTCTGTTGTTGTCGTTCAGTGGAGCTTAGCTAATTCGAGAATGAAAGGATGTAGTAAAAATTAAATTTACCTAAGACTTCGAATTAAAAAATTAGGAAGAGGCTAAAAATACGTACATTAAGAGATAACGACAATCTTTAAACTAAAAAGGCAGTAAAGATTTGTTTTTAGTATGTAACATGTAACTGTATCCGCATTAAATACAGTATGGTGACCCTATTCTATGCATAGTATATGTTGGGAAGGAGAGCTCTTCGGGAGCTAACTTTTAAAAAAATAAATCTGATTAGCTTTTTTCTTTTTTAAATAAGAAGTATTTACTCATAAGTAAAAAATGGGGTAATTCGAGATATTTTATTCGGATTCGAATCACTTTTTGAATTCGGGACAACGAATTAAAAATCGGGACAATCCTCGCTAATCCAAGACGTCTTGTCACTTTATATGCGTGGCGATTCAGTTTAACTTTACTTTCATTTAACTTTTCATCTAGTTTTTAAAAATGAAATCTATTCAATCTTTCTTAACTTCTTGAGACCCAGCGTCCATTTTAATGGACCTTTATGTTTTAATTACAAAAAAATTGCTATTCATTCAAAGCCCTTAAATAATTAATAAATTAATTTTATGTAGTGTTATACAATCCTGTCAAGAGTATTAATCTCTATTTTTGTGAAAATTGGTCGAAAATTATACCTTTGGGTCTGAAGAGGTTAATGTAAGGCGATTATTTTTAGATAAAATCGAGGCAATGCGAGACATTCAATTAAAATTCGTAACAGATCCACGACACTGTCTCTATCAAGGACAGACAGTCTCTATGAAGGGACTATCTCTTATCTTTCTAGACGTCTGGTGACTTTGATTTTACTACCCTGTGCATATACAAAGCATTATTCTTCGTTTTCGAAGTATTATTTGCATTTTTAAACAATAATTAGCCATTGGCGAATGCAGATGACAAAAACTTTTCACGCCAAATGTACGCCAAACACGTATTGAATACAGCTGAAAATTTTAATTATTTAGCATGTTTTATCGGTAAAATTCAAGCATTAAAAGAAAACTGCAAAATTTATAAAGTTTATGCAGCTTGCTTCCTGCCCTTTCGCAACCACACAATAAATTACATTTGACATTGAGACAGGCAATTTGCAAATAAAATTTCCGAATATTTTTAAAACTGCGAATTACTCAGAATGCAAGTGATTTTGTTAGCAGATATATGAGTAATTATTTTTGTATAATTTTGTACGCAAAATTAGCTCAGCTGTTAACATTGTCCGGTCAGAAAAAAAAAAGTCATGTCAATTTGCGTCTATTTATTATATTGAAATGCAAGTATGCTAATCATTATAATTGTCTATCATAGTCTTCAAAATATATTGTCACCAAAAATTAGTGCTTGTTTCGGACATCTGCTCTGCAAATTGGAAATTAAATGTCTCTCTTCACTCTGATATTTATTAATTTTTTAATACATGCCTTTTCCTACAGTTTTTTACACCTGTGGATTTACAGACCATATTATTATCGTAATTTTCGCGGAAATAATGCTGTATCGTTGCGCAATGTTAGAAGGCCATTTAATTGTTGAGTTTTGCCATTTTGTATGTACAGCTGTCTTTTAACACAGCTGTCACATATCGTCACATTTTAAATTCTCAATCATTTGATTAAATGTTCGATATCTAGCCAAAATTTATCAAACAAATACTTCAACAGCTTGATTTCCGAATCTATTTAACCTCCAAATTAGATTAGACATCTTTTTTGGCGCATATATTATTATTTCAATCGATAATAAGGTCTAAAAGACACTTGAGGTACTTAAGTGTGTCCAAGTGAATTTTATCGTCCCTTAAATTAATTGCTGCTTTGACTGAATTGCATATTTAAACATCAATAGTTATTTTATTCTGTACACTAGCAAGGGCGACACTGCATTTGAAGGGTTAAATAATAGACTTCAGTTTTGATCAATAATTTTTTCATTATTCTCAATTATTTGATTCATTTCTCTATGTGTGGCAAAAATTTATTATTAATTGTAATTATTATTTCAATCGATAATAAGAAGTACTTAAGTGTCTCCAAGTGAATTTTCTCCTTTAAATTAATTGCTAGTTTGACTGAATTGCATATTTAAATATCAAAAATACTTTGATTCTGTACACAAGTCGGGGCGACATTTTTGACCGAACAAAGCGATGACTACGTTCTATAACTCAGCCATTCAGCATTTTGTCTGCCTGTAAATTTGTTAGTGACGGAATCACGGCCAACGCGTTGTTCGATTTTCTTCAAATTCTGAAAAAATGTTCCTTGATGGGAAAAAAAACGATGTATATATAAGGATTTTCATTTTTTGAATTCGTTTTAAGACGGTGACCGATTAACTGATTTCAACATTTTGGCAAGTCATTGGCGATATTGGCACCATAAAAACATTTGAATCATTTTGGTAAAGGTTTTTGTAAAAACTGATAGAAGCAAATATTTAATTTTAATATTAATAATACGATAAGAACAGACATTACTTTCCTAAATACACAAAGTCAATTTGCTAATACTGTTGAAAGCAAAGATTTGTGTAAATAATTCGTATTCAAAGTGAGAGAAAGAGAGAGAGAGTTTTTCAGGCTTATAATTGTTTATTCCTGTTTCGTTTTATATTTAATCTTTTTTTTTTCTCTCTCTCTCTTTCGGTGAAAGTTTTTTCAGGGATTCTACAAAACGGTTCATGTTATTAAAATTTAAAGAAGATTATCTGTTATTTGTACAACGTTATTCTTTGAGTATTAATCACAATTTTTGAATTGTTATGATACATATTATTCTAATTACTCTCACTCATTCTGTTATTGTCACAGAAAATTATTCGCAAAGATGAATGTTTTGTAAATCCAATTTTCTAATTCAATAAAAACCGAAATGCAGACGACGTTCATTTTTTAAAGCTAATTTAAATTTAGATTTTTTCAGAATGGAATTTAGATTTCTCTTTAAATAATTTTTGAACTAACAACTTCTATAGCATTTTTTTACTTAAATATCCTTGGGAGTCAAAAGCCAGAGAGTTCTGTAAAGGCAAACAGAATCGACAATATTTCAGCGTCAATTAATTAGCTCAAAAATTAATTAAAAACAATAAAAGAAAAACAAAAAAATTGCACAAAGAAAGCAATTTTTTTTACTTTTCCCTATTATGAACTTATAGCAAGAGAAGCAAAGTTTCATTTGGCGTAAAAAGCGGCACACACAAAAAATAACTCATACTGCAAAGAACCGTGATCTTTCGAATATTTTAATGCGCAATTACGACGACTATAACTTTTTCCAGCGCTGCTTTCTGTTGCCTAATGACAAATACTTTATTTTCCTGGTAAAATTAGAGTCGCCGAATTAATAGCCAATTTAGCAAAGCGTGCCATTTTTCGCTCCAAATTCCCCATTTTATGCGCGTCTAATTGCAGCGGTGCTTTAAAATTAATTTACAGTTGACTATTCACTACCTTTATTAGCTCAAAGAAATCATTGTTGATTTTCGTTTTTATGAGAATATAATTAGTCTCTGAATCGCGTTTTTTTCTCTTTACTTAAGAGTTTATTCACACCGCTGGCCGCCTGAATATGAGCGGCGATGTTTATTGAAATTCAATCTTTAAGCCTTAAGTATAAATATGTACAGTAGCGGGACATGTTTACAAAGACATATTGACTTAATTTCTATATCGTGACTAGAAAATCCTATAATAGCTTATGATCCGCGGTCGTTAAAACTGTGGGAAATCGTTTTTACTAGCGTTTTAAGATTTTTCAAGGCTGTGTTGTGTCTGTCATAAAAAATGATTCTTGAAAAAGTACTGTGCGTAAACTAAAGATGGGAGCTTGTTCCTTGCATAAATATGACCTTGAAGACCGCTAAATGGTATTAAAAAACAATTCTTCCTTTTCAACTGATTCATCTAATTGTTTTCGGTTCTCATTTTTATTCAAATGGAACAATAAGCACAAAATACTTGTTCAAGGAGTAAAATGATGGCTTATTCTTTTTGTTATTAAGTCTTTGACGATCTCTATGTGTGGCCCTTTTATTATTATTCATGTGAATAGCATTAAACCGAACCTAGAAAGGAAGGCAATTAAAAAATTATGAAAGCTTTTACTTGTAATTAGCAATCAAATTTATGATACTAAATTTATACGCAAGAATAACAGTAAGGGAGAGATTATTTGCTTGACTTTTTTCCTTCATTTACTAATGAGGTCACATATTGTAATACTGGGATTTAAAAAGTTAAATTGCATGATTTTTTAATTAACTATTGAACTAAAACCTCCCAGTTTTCATGGGAAAGAAATTAAAATAAGGCGTCCACTCTTAGTTTTATTTCCTTTTTTTCTTGTTTCAGCTTTGCTATTTCTTCCAAGTACTAAACCCATAAAACAGACTACTTCACATACCACTAGTGAATGTGGTAGGTCTTATTGTATTGGCTCCTAAAAATATATTCAATGCTGTCGTTGGTGGGGAAAATGGTGCGTCGATGTAACTCGACTAGTAATCGGTCATTGGCGAATGTTCTGGTTCGTTATTAATAATTACGTATAATTAGGAATTTCAAAAAAGTAGGCTACGAAATTCTTACAATTTTTTTTTATAAACTGTTTTGCTTCATGGTCCGCAGTGATATTTATTGTGGGCTTAATGAGGTCGGCGGGCTGCGGGTTTGGCACCCTTGTTCTAAATGACGTGCTAATTTAAAACCAATCGCATAAATAAAAATATATTGCTGATCCTGCTGAACTTTCAATCTTTAAAAAATAAAATATAAACTTATCATTAGAGTTTAATAATAGAATTTAATAGAATTATAATTTTATAGCATTAAAATTTATAAAGAGAGCTTTAATAACTTAGAATTAGAATTTAATCAGGTACAGTTAGCAATAATTTTTTTTAATGCTGAGAAGTCAAAATGTAAAACACTTTGTGAAATGATGTAATAAAACGTGTGTCATACCACCAATCTCCACGCAAATGTTCCGCCTCCACGGCCGAAGAAGTGAAAAATAAGAGAGAGAAAAACAGTTGCGCGGGAGACGGGGTAGTGTAAGCCATTGATGGAGTTTTCTACAAAGGGTATGTAGGTTACTGTAGGAGATCCAGAGTTTGACTCTGAGTGAACATGGATGATCGTAATCTTGAAAGTGGATATTCATTGTATATATTGTAAATAGTTCTTATTTAATCAAGATAATGCAAATAAATTAAATGTTGGGAAAAGGTGGAATTCTTGAAGTAAAAGAAATGCGTGATAAAATGATTTCTTTAATTAATTAAAAATGAACATTTTTGACTCATTGACTTTTTAGTAAGACATTACTTTTTCATTACAGAAATTTAGAAGATCTTGTCTAAGAGCAAGAGATAAATGAGGGGAATGATGATGATTCAATAAAAAAAACTAAGTAGTGATGAATTCGTGAGAGTGCTGATTGAATATTGAAGGCGGCAGTTGAAATGAATAAATAAAGTAAAATTATATGGGTTGGCATATATTTAAATTCTTCACAATTTTCTGAAATTTCAATATCAAGCATTTAAATCAATTATAAATAAAAAAAAATTGACTAACTGCAGTTAAACGTAAATTTCATTGAAATTTCAATAAATTGATTCGTTCATAATTATTTATTCACTTTTTTATTATTTATTCTCTACTTTATTTCACTTTAAAATATAACAAAAATATATTTGATAGTCAAATTTGATAAGCATGTAAATTAAAAGCTATTTCATCATCTTTAAAGCATTCCCAAACTTGAAATTATGCTCTGATAAAAAGTTACTTTAACAATTAACAACAATTTTAGAATTTTCAACAAGTTTTTTTACGCACTTTTAATTTAACTTGACTTGCATCGGATGTTAAAAATGGAATTTCGTAATTGAATTTTCTGTTACGAAATTCTAAAGTTTCTTGATATTCTAGAGTTTTGAAATTTTATACAGTCGTGTTCTCTCGATGATAACACATCATTTTAATTTTTTCCGAACTTACCCGATAGTATTTTTAATAATAGATTATAAATCAAAAACTAAGGAAATAGTTAAGGCGATCAAAGACCTTCAAAATCATTTTTCTTTAATTTTTAACTAATGAATTTGAAATTTTGCTGGCATTAATTGGAGCACCAAATAAGACATCACACAAATTTTCACTGCAATATATTTATTTATTTCAGAGTTATGGGTATAAACGTAATTTTTAATAACAGTTAAATGATAAATACTCCAGGCGCTTCAATTTTTGTTCAAATTTCATAGCATTTTATATAAGTGTAAAAACATATATGGAGAAAACAAATTTTTGGCATTCATATAGAAGTTATTTTGTTATTAAACTGTAAATATTTTATCTATATCAAATATTTGACAGATTTTTTCTAAAAACGATAGTTTCGAGTTATTATGTGTATTCATTTTGAAATTCCTTTCTGAATCATAAAATTTATTCCCAGTTTTCGTTTGAAAAGGGTTAGAGTAACTAATTAAAATTAGAGTGATTTCAAGTAATTTTGAGAACATTACTTGAATTTTGGAGCTCCTGGAACATTTATTATCTACCCATAATCATAAATATGTAAATTTATATATTGTAATTAAATTTTGCGTGTTGGCTTACATAGAGCTCTTATTATTGCCTGCAAAATTTCAGAGTAATTAGTTGAAATTTAAAAAAAAAAAATTATATTAAAGTTCCATGGTCGATTTAAAGCAAAATACGTCTCTGCTTTGTAGTACACTAATAGAAAAAAAAAAAACGTGTTTTTAAAAACTTTTTATTTTTCATATTATGTCCAAATATCAATTTTCAATAGATAATATAACAGCGCTGCTGAAATCCAGACATCATCCCACTCTATTGATAACGACCGAAATTACCATAAAAAAACCTTTTCACCAAAACATTTATCAAATAATAACTTTAAAATCTACTTTTCTCTATCATAATGAAACTTTGATGCACAAATTACCTTTCTTTTAAAGTAAATTCAGTTGTACTTTACTACTTTTACGTGCAACGACATATAAAATTAAACTAATAATACCAAGTTCTTTATCTATCAATTTTCTGAGGATGAACACTTTAAAGTATGTTAGCACTTCATGGCTTTTTCAATATCTATCGCAAAGAACTGTTATCAACCAGTTTGTGAATGCACGCAATTTCAGTATATTCATAACTGTGAACAACCCCTATTCTATTAGAACTGAATACTTACTAAACTTGGACTATCAGCGATCTCGAAAGTGTCTACATATTATTTTTCCGAAAACAGTTAAAAAGCCATTTCATACGTGTGCGTGGCACGCAAATCCATTGTTAGCCATTAGCCGGAACAATATACCAACTTCAAAAGAACCATGTGTTTTTCTTCTTTCTCTGCTTCAAACAGAATTGCCTTATAAATTGCAACAAGGGGGTTGTAGTCAACTATTAAGAAAGACAAAATTGTCGTTTTGGTACCTTGAACGACTTAACCCGAACGAGGGATCGGCCTCTAACTATTAAGGTAGAGCAGGACATGGAGTGTGTTCCGTAGATCGTGGAAGTAGACATCCTTTTAGACCTGATAAAATTACAGTGATTACGCGGTCTGCAGAATCACTGAGATGGGTTCAAAGAAGAGCTGATTCTGCTCGAGATGGTATCCGTTTTCGCTTAGAGTATATTTGTTGCTAAGTGCAATCGTGAAGATAATGGTTTAATATCTTAGATATATTAAATAAGTGCAATTTTGAAAACAAGTAAATTCATAAGACGCTTAACAGTTCAGTATTTTAGAAATATTGAATGTATGTATTTCTGGGGGGGAATAATGAGAGGCTGACAGTTTTGTATTTTAGAGATATTGGGAAAAGTGTAGTTTTTGAGCAGAAGAAAAATGACGAGATATTGAACGGTTTAATATTTTAGAATTATTGAATAAGTGTATTTTTAAAGAATAATGGGATTGTGGTTGGATTAATATTTTAGAAGTATTAAATAAGTGCAGTGTTTAAAAAGAAGAAAAACGATGAGTTGCTGACCAGTTTTATCTTTTTAATATATTGCTTAAGCATATTTTTTGAAAATAAAAGAAAAAGGGGAAAAAATGAAATGTACACCTGGTGTTAAGCATTCACTGTCTCTGAAAAGATGATATGAATTGATTTTTAGAGGTTGAAGAGAAGGTTGAAATTTTAGGAGTTAAAAAAGGGTATTTTTCCCCCGAGATTTAAAATGGTCGTTTTTTTTAAAAAAATCAGGGTATTTTAGCGTAATTTAGGCGTTCAGATGATTTTTAATTTATGTTTATCATAGCGACGCAATCATGGTGATATTTATCACTGATGCAATACTTATGAGAGTAAGATATGGAATATTTTATGATTATCACATTTATTCATTCCCATTATGTAAAGAAAAAACTTTATGACTTTTGAACTGCGAGTGTTCTATTATTTTGAAACAATCTATATACTTTAAAATATGCTTGATTAGATGTTAAAATAATAAAGATAACTTTTATACTTAAAAAATAATGGAAAGCACTGAATCTGCAGTTTCTGAAATACACAGATAACACAAAAAGAGCTTCATACGAAGATACTAATTTAAACCTGAATTTCAATGGGCGAAATAACATTGGTCGATTTGGTTTCCTTTTCCCAAGTTAATTACAGTGAAAAATGTGCAATTAAGTTGTACTTTCGTGTATGTGTACTTTTATTAGGATCATTCTCACGAAAAGGTGCTTTTTACAGTCCCGGGGTGATAAAAATTAGAAAGTGCAACAAATGTCCTAATATTTTTGTTCATATGTATAATTTAAGTTTTAAGAAAACTATTCAATGCGTTTCTACTAAAAAAAATTTACTATTTAACTCTCATTTTTCAATGAATATAAGACAAATGTCCCCTCCGTGGACGTCCCTAGACATGAAGTTCAAAATAATACTAACTGATACTCACCGTTTAGAGCCTGGTAAAGTTCTCAACGTCCACTCCGTTGACATCATAAACAAGTTAAGAAAAATCTAGTTTATAATTAAATTACAAAATTTTGATAGGTTTAGTATCGAATTTAATAAAAATTAGTGTACCACTTTAGCCACGTAAAAACCAAAGCACAAATTCAAAACTTAGATTTTGTCTCCTCCGTGGAATTCCCATCCATAGACACAGCATCTCCACAGAGAGGATGGCATTGTCAATGAAAGAGACAAAATCTCAAAAATCATGATACAGTTAGATAAATTAAAATAAGATTAATTAAAAATTCTTTGGAAGATATTTTTTACGAAATTTAGTGATTTTCTTTTGTATTTTTTAAAAATTAAAATTGAAATTATATTCTAGAAAAGAATTAAGGTAAAAATTCATATAGAATAATTGTAATATTAAAGCATCAATAATATATAAAAACATTTTTATAGCTAAATTTATTTTTAGTAAAAATGGGAATATCAAAAGATAAAAAGACAAAGCAGTCAGATGCTGAAATTCAGAAGAGCAGAGAGTAGGAAAAACTTTATATGAGACTTACTAGATTGTTTATTAATAGATAAATATATGATATTCCTAAATATAGTATATAATTGATTACTTTCCTGCAAAATGTTGACTTTCATTTATTTGAAATTGTTTCTAAATATCATTTAACTAATGCATAGTCAGTGCCATCATTTAAAAAGTGCTATTTATTTTACAATATATTTTCTTGCTCTGCTTTTTAATAACTAATTTTATTGTTTTATTATAAGAAATAAACCTGTACCAAATCTGCCCAATTAGTCAATTATGCCTTCGTTTAAAATGTAAAGGTTCCGTTGACTATAATTTCTGCTTCGTAGACTGGGCAAAATTTTAAACTACCAAAAACAATGAAACAGTGAAATAGAAAACTTGAATATAAGGTTATTTATTAAGCTTAAATGGAAAGCTTCAAGCAATTTTTAAGATTTTTTATATACTTTTGTAAAATAAAATTTTTTTTACATATCTGTGCCTTTTTCATGAGAATAACCCATTATTTGTTTAAAAATGTCCATTATATTGCTGCCTTGCGATATAGAGCTTCATTGAACAATCAATAAATTTTAGGTTTTGATATTTCGAAGAAAATGTTGGTAGGACAATTTCCGAGGTTCTGTTTAATTTGAAAAATAGGAACAGAAGGTAAAAAATAAAATCTCGCTATAGCTAGGAACATTTAGTTTAAAAATTCTGAAAATTTTATGACATCAAGAAATAAATATTCTCCGCTCAGATAACTTATTTTTTTGTTCATGTATGGCGCACATTTTACACTTAGGATAAAGTATCAAGATATTTATTTATTGATTTGTTTCTGTAGGAAATTCATCATAATTAACAATTTATTATTTCGAGCAAACTTGTCAGTAAAATTTGGAAAACTGAGACGATCACTTTTTCGACTTCATGTTTCAAAATCCATATCGTCACTCCTTTTGTATTTTTTAGATATGGGTATGGAAGTTTCCAAATCATGTAGTGACAAAACTAGATTTATGCTTTTCTTCCAAAACAACGGTCAGATTTCCCGTCGCACTCTTAGTATTCTTTAATTAAAAAAAAGAAATTTTGTTCTTACTACTTCAGACAGCACACGATTCAAGCTATTCGTGTGATTTTATAACTACCTTAAAAATGACTACAATATTTTAAATATCACACTAATTATATTTAATTTCTATTTAATTTCAATTTTTTGTTAAGTATAAAAAAGTTATGAGGGGGGAGGGGCAGTTGCCCGATTTCCAAAACAGATTAATCTCAACAACTTCTCACGCACCGCAAGGCTTGGGGAACTGGATAACAACACACCCTATGAAAATCTCAATAAAGTTTTTAAAAAAAGAGCGGATGAGCTCAGATAGTTTTCTGAATTCTTTGAGATAGTTTCATACCCAAAATTCAGACACAGAGGCCTATACTGTCAATTATTAAGAGTCATGGAAAATCCCATTTCACCTGATCTTACTTATAAAGCAATCAATAATCAGATGTAGTCACTTAAGCTCCCTTCGCACGCACCGCATGTCCAATAGAAACCTACAGTCGATGTTTAGAGGCATAGAGGCATACTGATTGTCTGAGACAAAATTCTTCTAAAGTGGCAAAGAACAAACATACAGAAAAAAAATTACCAAAAGATGACTTTGTCGAACTGGTAAATGAAGATTTCGACATAGTATCAACTGCAAATATTGTCAGCAATTATAAATCGATAGAAATGAATGATAATGAAACAAAAAAAAACAGAAGTGTCATCGATGGAGACATATTCACTCCAGGCGATCTTATATGTCTATGTAAACACCTGCCTCTAAGGATAATTGCCTCAATACAAGTCAATTGAGAGGGTAGCTGAGGCATTTCTAGTCTACTGCTGAGGTAGAAATCATTGCCTTTCGCACTTACAACTGCAATAAAAATATTATTTTTTAAAATTGTTAACTATGAAACCAACACTAAAAGGCTATTAATTTACATAAGTACATCTCAAATACTAAATATATATATTTATTATTTCTAAACTTTAAGGTTAGAGATGTCCACTTCACCAACGATATCGGGAACAGAGTAGCTGTGACTGCATATTTATTAATCATTTTTTTACATTTAAATAAGTGATTACTTTTAAGAAGTTTCATGATCCAAGTTAAAGGACAAAGTTTGCTGGAGACTTTTATATATCACAATAGTATAAAAGAGGAAAATCACATATAGCGGAAAATTTGAAACTCAAAATAAATTTTTGATGTTGTAAAATTTGTACCCTCATACTTCGCCTTAACTTAGGTATCATTTGTCGGGGTCTTGGCCCTATCTGAATTTTGGCTTGTCGGGATTTTGGATTTGAACCCAAGAATAGATTGAAATATTACACGACTAGTCAAGACAAACGGATAAATTCAAATGCGTAATACGCATGTATGTGCATCTACTGCGGAGTTATTAGCTAATTCATTGCTTCGATTCGATATGAATAATCTTAAATGTATTTTTTATTTCCCAAAAAATTATTTTGTTTAAACTTTTAATGAAGTTTAGAATTGTGCTGTTAAATTAATTGCAAAAACGTTTGCTGTGAACCGCTGATCACATAAACAGTAATTTTTTTTTCTACAGTTGCGCCAAAATGCATTGACTGTTGAGATAATGAACCAAGGCTTGATGCCTAAATGAAGTGTAACGTGCGTTTAGCAGTCAATGAGGAGATATTTGCAGATTTGTAGTCAACTTTAGAGACGAAATAATGGTCTCGACGTTTCTGTATCATAGAGTTACCTCAAACCATAAAAAGATTCTAAATTTGTATGAAGGATCTAACAGATAATACAGATATGTTATACCGAGATTAAAAGGAATCTGGCAGAATTTCTTGGTTCAGCTGTTATTTGAAAGCAAAGTTGCTATCTGGAATTTGTTAATCATACATTAAAATCGATTTCTAATCCATTCGATTATGGGAATCATCGATAGTATACATATCATATCTATTTCCATTTGATTCATTCTTTTATTTACAAAGTGCCAATATTCGTGAAAGATTTGAGAAAATTGGCATTGTTTATGTTGCCTAATTTTCGAATCTTTGCCTTTTTCTTTCGGCTCTTAATTTGGTAGAATTCTCTTCCAGGCAGATCACGATATCCACCAAAGGTTTCACCAAACCATTTGATACATTATATCAGAACCGTGTAGAAGAGCGGCATCAAAATCATTTAGCATTAAATTTTAAATTAATATACATTGCTTTTTAATTTCTAAAAGATTTTATAAACTAAAAGATTTAAACACAGTATGATTAATATTTTAAATAGTTTCGAGTTACACTGAGTTTTATAAGCTTAATTAAAAGTTTAAACAGCCTCTTTAGATGGTATGAGGATTGTTTATAATTTTGAAATTCTTCCTATAAAACCATTTTCTAAATATAAGTAAAACAAAGAAGAAAAATTATTAATTCACATGGGAAACATCAGGTTTTCATTAACCAAGCCAGCCTATAAAAGCCTAAGGCTTCGTAATCTGGTCGAAATTTTTTGGCTAAATTTTGAAGAGAAAAGGAACGAATTGATCGACTTTATGAAGTTTTATTTCAAATATTTTTAATTTTCATGCCTTGAAATATATTTTAAATATCTTTAATTCCCATACATTACACTGTAAAAAAAATCCCGTAAAATTTACGGTTTTAAACTGGCAGCTGGGTTGGTTGTGCAAAACCGTAAAAGTTACGAAGTAAATCCGTAGGCACAACGGTTTTTTACCGTATGAAATCAAGTTTTCTCCGTAAAAATTAAGTCATCGAAGTAAGTGACGTCATCGACTGAATTGAGTTGCTTTCTCCTTCTGTTCGAGTTCAGTTGAAATGTGCTGATGTGTATTATCAATTAGGAATATTAATTAATCAAGGCTTAATTATTAATTTCAATTAGTTTAATTAATATAATTTTTAATTAAACTTACTTGGACGATTTCGATGTAAGATGGTGACAAAACTTCTAAATTCTCCGAGCTGGGGATCGAAACCGCGTTCATAGAAACAAAAGGCAGTCGCTCTAACCACTAGACCACCGGAGACTTCATAAAATAAAGTAAAAAATTCTATTTGAGTTTTAAAGTCACTATAGCTCAAGTGGCGCCACCTAGTGGTGTAAAAATCAACTATTGCCAGAACACATGTTTTAAGGTTACGGAGATGGAACCCTATTAAAAAAATGAAATGAATGCAATAAAATTACATTTAAGAAAAGGGAAAGTTATCGTACGGAAAGCAATACCGTATGACGAAAAATAGAATTTGAACTGACGGTTTTAAACCGTTTATGGCTGCAGCGAAAAACGGTGAAAAACCGTTTTGTCAACAAAACAGCTTTAAACCGTCAAATATACGGAAAAAGTCCGGGAAAAAAACGGATATTTTTTACAGTGTATATAATTGGAACGTGAAAACTCTTTCTTCAACTCCTAGTCATATCTAACCAATGTCGATATTGTTTTAAGTTATTATGTTTAATTTAAATAAAAACCAATGAAAGTGTTTATATCTAAAGTTTCATTCTGTATACAGAATGCTTTTCGTTAGAAAGAAAAATTAAAACTTGGTTAAAATTAATTTTAGCATAAAAATAATGGTTATTACTCTAACAGTTATTTCACTGATATGCAGGTTTAAACAAAACATACTGATTTAATTTCATATCTTAGTGAAAAGCAAGTCTAATCCATTTTGTTGCAGCAAATTTTGTATTTATAAATAAATATACTCATGCCTTTACAAACAAGGTATTGTTTTAATTTCAAACTTTGCACTTTTTATCCAGCTCAATAAAATAGAAAATGAATTAACTGCCTAGTTTTAATTAAATTGTATTTTTTTTCCTTTAAAACTTTTACTTTACCCTATAGTTTACCTTTTAGTTTCAACCTTTCTCTCTTTTTTAAAGAAGTGAGAGAAATAATGAATCGGCCAAAATTTTTTCATTACTTTTTCTATTTCGTTCTTAAAATAATTTTGCAAAAAATGTCTATTAAAATCAAAGATGTATTTACAAAAATGTTATCTGTTTTTAAATTTTCGAAGTAATGAATATTGAAATTGCTCTTCGGAGATGATTAAAATTGTTTAGCTTATTGTTCTTTTATGAAGGTGTAAGACAAGATCAACATTCGTAAGTGTTTCTGAGCAAAAACCAATGTCCAGCTAAAAAAGCTGAATTGCAATCACAGTATTTCAAAATTTTCTCATTGATTATTATTTCATTTTTCATATTTTATCACTAGAAACAGAATTCCAGAGCAAAGACCAAATTCAAAATAAGAAAGATGAATCACAATCACAATATTTAAAAAATTTCTCACTGATTAATATTTTATCTTTTTGAAACTTTACCACTAGCAATACATTTCCTCTTGAATAACTGAGATTCCTTTTATTTTTCGTAATCCACCACTTTCGCAAATGTATTCTTCAAAATCTTTTTTTTCGTAAACACTACTCGATTTATGATCGATCTATATCGCTCGCACAGTTCCATCGGAGCATATCACAGACCACACAGCTCGAAGAGGTCATCACACCCGTGTAATGTCACTTGTCAGTCATCGCAACTTTCAATGTGAGACTGGCGATTAAATACAACCGCGCACACACTGCAAAAGGAGGGGGAAAATGAAGAGAAACTCTTCAACTTCGATTCCAGATAGCAGTAAGACCGAAATGTATACCGTTCAATCGTCAGTACTCAAATGCGGTGTTTACGAGAAAATGCGTATACATAGACTCAGCTCTCTCTCCATTACAACGTGCTTAGCTCAGAACAACGGCGTTTGTCAGTTAGTGCGGGTTATCTAAGGTGTTACTTGATGTTGGACATTTATAGTGGATTCTTGCTGCTTTTAGAGTAGAAGATGTCGTTTTACGATCATCTGCTAGCGTGGGAAAGAGGTTTTAAAGAGTCATATTTTTCTAATCAATCAAAAGAAATGGAGTGTGAGGAAAAATAAAAGGTTGTTCTTGTTTATATACAGTATCAACTACTCTTTGACAATTATCAACTAGCTCGGAAAATTTAACGCAGGTCTGTTCTAAAGTAAACATCTTTATGCTAAAGTTAGATCTTTGTTACAGAAGTGTAATTTATTTACATCGGTTTATTTTACCAAAATAAAACACTTAAGAACACAATTCTTGTTAGTAGGTCATTTTTCCTTGTTCCGATTCATTCCTATTCATTTCAGGATTTAAAAAAATCCATTATAAAATCGCAGGTATCCGATAGTGAATTGCCTAAAAAGATTTTAAGAACATAAGTTCAATTCTTAGTGATTTAATTAGAATTCGAACGAAATATATGCAGTTCAATCATCGGTACTCAAATACGGTGTGTACGAGAAAATACGTAAACATGATATAGTAAAGATTATCTAATGTTTTACTTGATGTTGGACTTTTATAGAGGATTCTTGCTGCTTTCAGAGTAGAAGATGTCGTTTTACGATCATCTGCTAGCATGGGAAGGATGTTTTAAAGAGTCATATTTTTATTTTGCTAATCAATCAAAAGAAACAGCGTGTGAGGAAAAATAAAAGTTTGAACTTGTTTATATATAGTCTGAACTACTCTTTGCCAATTATCAACTAGCTCGGAAAATTTAGCGTAGGTCTGTTCTAAAGTAAACATCTTTAGTAAAGTTAGACTTCTGTTGCAAAAGTGAAATTTATTAACAACGGTTTATTTCACCGAAATATGAGAGCGGAACCTCTCAAGTACACCGCTCTCATTAGTACATCATTTTTCCGTGTCCCGAATCATTTCTATTTATTTCGATGTTAAAATAATATGTTTATAAAATCGCAGGTATACGATAGTGCATCGTCTAAAAAATGTTTAAGAACATCAATTTAATTCACAGTGACTTAATTAGAATTCGAACGAAATGTATACTGTTTAATCATCAGTACTTAAATGCGGTGAGTAAATAAATATACATAAACTTGGCTCTTCCTCCATTACAAAGTGCTTAACTCAGAACAATCGTGTTTGTCAGTAAATGCAGGTTATCTAAGGTGTTACTTGATATTAGATACTTACAGAGAAACCCTCTTGCTCTCTGAAACGAAAATGTCATTTTACAGTCTTCTGGTAGCGTGTGAAAGAGATTTCAAAGAGTCGTATTTTTCTAATCAAACAAAAGAAATGGCATGTGGAAGAATCCACGGCCATCAAGTTACTCGGAAAATTTAACACGCGTCTGTTCTTAAGCAAATATTTTTTAACTAACGTTAGTCATGTGTTGCAGAAATAAAATTTATGTATATCAGTTTCCTTTGTCCAAATGTTATTACAGAGTAACATCTTTTGTGCGTAGCTCGTTTGCACGTCGTTTTGCTTTGTCTCGATCGTCAAAAGTCTTTTCTTATAAACAATCAAAAGAAATGTTGTATAGAGAAAAATAAAATATGATATAATCTTGCATACCTTCCTTAACTTATTGTAGTAAATTCTTACACTTATATCTCGAAGAAAACTTATTTTTTCCCAGGAAAGCAAATCATCCTTTAAAATTTAAGGTTATATTGAAGGCTGTTTTCTTTTGAAAAAATTGTACTCATAGTAATTTAGTCGTCAGATATAAGTTTAAAACATAATATGTAAAAATAACCATTCTTATCAAAATGATAAAGAGAACAATGTATTATATTTCAAACTGTTTAAGTATACAAGCTTCACTGATCTTTCAAACATTTAATGTATTGTTTCAAAAGTATGAACTATCATTACTGAAAATAATGACCATGTGGTTTTTCAAAGATAAAGTCATTTAAGTCTAATCGAGTCAAAGACTCAAAAATTCCCACTCGATTTCAGCATGAGTTAATCATCAATCTTTTTTAAAGAAAGGCAAATATAAAGCTGGCAGACAAATTTATAGATTTCAATTGTCTTTTAATGACACTGGAAGGACCATCAAAACTAAAAGCAATTTTATGTGTCCCAGTGATACCAAAGTTGATAAGCCAGACAGACACACGACGAGGCCGATGTCCTCAACAAGTTTCTGGACCTCAGATGAAAGAGTTCTCCTGTTTCCGGTGAGTGTTCGTTTGATATTATTTCTTAATGATTAAAAAGAAAAGTCTTGGAGACAAATAAGGTAAGAGCTCCTTCCATTACTTAAACGGTGTACCTTTATAATATGTTGAATTAAAATATTAGCAAAACATTTGAGCTAATAGCTTTATCTTTCTACTAATGAGAGCTTTCGTCTGGTAAAAGAGTGAGATAAATTATTGATTTAATTCAAATAATTATCATCAATAAATTCTTGAAATTTGTAACTTGTATAAAAATCAGTTTTATTTGTGAAATGTTGACATATTTTATTCCTCATAGCTAAGAAACGTATTAGAAAATCTAATCTAAATAAACATAAAATAATGCCGGTGAATAACTTCATATTCAATTGTAAAAGTAAGTTTTTACAAATAAAGACATTGAACATAGTCTGAACATTTCCGAGATTTACAAAATACGGTTTCCTCTTTTAAAATGCCACTACCACTTTTAAACCTTATAATAGGCTAATAAATGCACGCCTACACTAGACCACATAGAACGCTCAGAGTAAAGATTCCTTTATGCATTGGAATCCAACCCACAGAGCAAAAAATTGAAGATTTCTTATCTACAGATATCAGTGACTAACGACCAACGACTATGTAGTACATGACGTCGAACGTGGCGTAACTAAATCAAGGCATGTATATCAGTGACTAACGACCCACGACTATGTGGTACTTGGCGCCGAACATGGTGCATTTATATCAAGTCGTCCGTCGCTTTCGAGACTTGATGGCATTGAAATTCAAAATTTATCTAGACTAGCCTACGTATTTAGTAATTTGTGTTTCCTCGGGGAGATAGGGCTTCAAACAAACAAAATTATGAAAATGTCAAGTTTGCTGCAACAAGTAGGGGAGATTAAGTTAACTGCGATCTCCGTACACTAAAATTCCAAATAGCCCATCTGAAAACATTAAATACTGACAACGTGATGACTTTTAGAAGGAAT
Source organism: Araneus ventricosus (assembly GCA_013235015.1). Taxonomy (NCBI): domain Eukaryota; kingdom Metazoa; phylum Arthropoda; class Arachnida; order Araneae; family Araneidae; genus Araneus; species Araneus ventricosus. The sequence continues at coordinate 1,107,474 of BGPR01000071.1, forward strand.
TTCTTAAATACTTCTAAGAACGTATAAAGGTAATAAAGCATTTGAGACTAAAAAGTTTGTAAAATATTTTAAAGCGTTTTTTTTACATAGAGTATCCCATGGGAACTCCTAACCCAACCCCCCTTGCCCTTAACCTATTCATGTTTTAAGTAAAAATATAGACCGATATATATATAAGGAATCTAGGGTCGAAAAAAGCAACCATTTAAAATTTATAATCTGAATATTTATCTTGGTATGTACACTTTTCTGAAAACTATGGCTTATGACCTTTTTAAGGTCAGTTGCAATATTTGATGCAATTTATGAAGGAAATATGTATTACAGAAATTATATAATGGTATTGTGAAAAACAAAATAATACCTCATTGACATTCAAATTTTTTCGAATAAAGAAATTCATATGCCTTTTAAATTTAATATCGTCTGAACGAACAAATCTGAAATACTCAATGCTTTTCATTAAATAATTTAGGATATATCAACCCATTCGAAATGGCATTTCATCTTAGAAAGCACGATTTTTTTTTAAATTTTAAAATAAAAGTTGACTAACTAATTCTAAGAAGTATAAAGGAAGAAAATTCAAAAATTAATTTTGAACTTAATTTTCAGCAAAAATTATTTTATTAAATAAATTTTTATCAAATGTCTTTATTTTGGTAAAGATAATAATTTTATAATAATTTAATAAAGCAATTACTAAAGAATTCAAATTTAATTGTAAAGAAATCAAAAATGGTAACTAAACGAATGTGAATCACTGTTCAGAGTAGGATTAAATTCTAAGTCAAAATTTATTAATTGTGCCTTACTAAAATCAGTCTAATTATTCTAACTCTCAGTATCTATTTTTCTTTGGCATTACTTTAGCTCTTTCATAAGCCTTTCACCGTATAACTTTCAAACTAAAAACATCACAGATTGTCGCTTAAAGACTTTTCAAACTCCATTTTTATGCACGCTTTCACATATAATAACGTTCGCACATTTCACCCTTCTTTTCTTCATCATCTTCACCGTAAATCTCAACAGCGAAGGCCAGGAGTGAGTCCTGGGCGATCAGGCCTTCCGCCCTGAGTAATTATCGGAAGTGATTATTGATCGCAACGAGTTGAGCGAGAAAATTAACAGGCGCTGAGCCAGAAAAACGAGTTTCGTGACAGCGCTTCAATTTATTTACAGATCCCAATTAGCGCAGTATGCAAATAGACGTCATCGCAGGCAAGCCACATGCTTCTGTGCCTGACGTCAGCCGACGCGCCTTTTGTGCTTGTGCGCCGATGCGTTGGATTGGGAGGTGAATCCTTTAATGTGGACGAAAAGTTAACTGATTTCAATCGTGTTTTTTCCCCGTCCGATCGTTATTTGATGAATGAATCAAAAAGCTTTCATCTTCGATCGTTTATGCGATTAGCTTTTGTTGCGAGCCTCTTTCTTTTGTTTGAAATGTCGTGTTTTGGAAAGAAAACTCTACTGAAAACATATTAAGAGCGTTTACAGACGGTTATAAATACCTTAATATCAGCTGTAAGGATGTTATTATAATGTCATGTATCATATTTTATACAATTACCGATAATTTATTAAGAAATAAAGTATAATTAAGTGTGTTTATTCGCTATAGTTATTTTATTGTTTTCCATTACATCATTTTTCAATTGTTTTTTCTGAAAATGACTAGTAGTTCTGTGAATCGTAGACATCTCCCCCCCCTTCCCCAAATGGAAAAAAAATCTAAGATATGGTCTTCATCGCAGTCTTTGAAAGTTTAGACAATGTTGTTATTTATTGTGAAGACAGCATTGCTTGTAGGGACAAAGGACATCATAATTTGACTCTAGATTAATTTCCCAAGAAAACAATTTTTACTATCATAGCCGTAACTGTGGCAAAACCAATCGAAGATGGAATCAGTTATTAAGTAGTTAATGAGACTTATTAGTAATTAATGAGATTGGTATTTGACATGATAATATGAAAATTGTAATGATAAATACTCCCAAAACGTTACACAAATAACAGATGATCTTTAAATTTTTATAACAAGAACAGTTTCCTCAAATCGCTGAAAAAACTGTCTCGAAAAGAGAAAAAACAAGATGAGATGAAACTAAACAGGAAAAAACAACTCTCAACATGAAACTATAAGCTTATCTCTTTTTTTTAAATGCGAATTATTTACACAAATCTTTGCTTTCATCAGCATTAATAAAATTTTCATTAAATGTCTGCTTTATATGTACTCACAAAATTACAATTAAATGGCTGCTTTTGTCGTATTAACAAAATCACAATTAAATGTCTCGCCTTTATAAAAAGGATTAAAATTTCGCCATTTACTTTCCAAACCGTAGAAATCAGTAAAACGCCCCCTCCCATCTTGAAACGGATTAAAAAAATAAAAATATTTATATATGCATCGTTTTTTATTGTTTCAAGGAACATTTATGCCAAATTCAAAGAAAATCGAACAGCGCGTTTGACCGCGATTGCGTAACAAACAAATTTGCAGACAAATAAAATGCTGAAATGTCGAGTGAAAACGGAGACCTCGTTTCGCTCGGTAAATAATGTAAATTAGTTATCTCGATATTTTCATTGATGAAGACTAAAAGTTAGCAAACTTTCATCGCGTCCTTCGTGCTATTAATCCAAGTTTTATTAGATTTCTCATTGTTTATTTTAATTATTGACTACTTAATTTTTCCGAAATAAGATAATTTTTTAATAAAAAAACGCACCAAAAGCAATGTAACATTCCACAACATCAATCATTTACTTAGTATTTTTTAAAAACTCTAATGTGATTAATTTATTTGTTCCTTTCCAGTCGCTTTAAAATCGTAGAGACTCGATATTCATCAAATTAATCGGTGAATGGTATCAGTCGAAAGCAACTGAGCTTAAATTTCCTGTGAAATAAATAAATTAAAATATTGGCAGTCGTAGTGAGTTCAACTCAATATACTTTCGAACTGTTTTGAATTATTGTCACAATATTCAAAACGAATCTTAAGAAACGTTCCTGCGACAAAAAATTTATCAATTTTTTGAAGAAAGAAAGTTTGCTTAAAATTTCATTGAATTTTAAAATCACTCTTTATTATTACAATCACTGAATATTTCATCAAAAGTAATCAAACGATTTCAATCCATATCTTAGCATTTTCTTCCACTTGTGACTTCATATTGGCTGCAATATTTTTTCTTCGTGCTATTTGTAAGCAAAAACGCATTCACTACCCTAATAGAAATAGTTTTGCATGGGTAAGTCATTAATGAAGGATAAATGAAAAGAGATCAAGTTTAATATCCTTAATAATGGGTGAAAATTTAAATGTTTCAAATTACGTTGATTTTCGTAAGTTTTAATGCTAATAATGAAAAATTTGATAAAAGCATTTATAGACATTCCCCACTCCTGTGTGGAATCGTGTTCTATAAGTCGGCTCTAGCCTGCATTGATAACTCCACAAAAATATTGGGTTGAGACTGGCTTCTCTTCTTACAACATGTTATAAATTGTAAAATGATCCATTTAAAAATGAAATCGACTCTCTTTGTGAAAAAAAGATAATCAAAAATCTGCTACTTTTTTATAAAGTGTTTTATACTGGAATTATTTTAAATCCGAAACATATACGTTTGGTACCATTCTTTTCAAAATGATTCAATGATGTTTGAATTTCAACAGTATGCAGTGGCGGAGAGTCGGCGGGGGGGGCGAGGGGGCAGTCTCCATCTACTTTTTTTAAAGAAAAATTAAATTTTAATTCCATTTTAGCTGCCTAAAACTAGGAATTATAAAAAAAGTAAAAGCATTTGGGAAAAATAGATAATTTTTTAAATATTTTTTTTAAAATTTTATTGTCTAGCCCTACACTCGCGGACCTTTTAAGACATCTATAAATATTTTTACCCCATCACTTTTCCACCCAGTCACCGCCACTGGCAGTATGTTATACATTAAAATTATACGTGCTAAAAATAGCTCGTAACTATAACATCTTTAGTTATTGTGTTTATTCATATAAGCGCATTGACACTGCGCCCAATGAATATATTAGATAAATGCATTTATTTGTGTCTATGTGACCACTGCTATGATTAAAAATCGATCTAATTTTTGAATTCGTAAAATTTTGAATTTTAAAATGGCGTAAAATTTGTTCAAATGATAATGTTCAAAGTTATCACTCGAAAGCTTCATAATCACAGAGGGAATAAAACGGCATTATAACTCTGTTTCATTCGTAAATTTTTATGTAATGTTTCGTAAATAGTCATTGAATGTCAAACTTTTGATGTGCTTTAAAAAGTTATAAGCTAAATCACCGAAGTCGTAGATATGAATTTCTTTTCTTTTTCTTCACTACATAGTTATTTTAGTTTTCTGTAACATGTGCTGATGGAACCCTCCCAATTAAATTCTAATGAAAAAATCACCCACTTTCGCTTTTAGGTTAATTCGTGAAATATGAAAATTATTTCTTCTTCAAGTATAAATGCATTTTTTTTATTTCTGGTTTTATTTTAATGCAAGATTTAGTTCATTTATCTCCACCTTTAATAAAATAACTTATTCGGTTATTTCTTGGTTTGCTTTCTTTTGATTTTTTTAAATACTAAGAATTAAGTCTTTTAAAATAAATTTGAAACAAAATACTAAAACTTTTGGCACACTACAGTTCATTAACTAATTTAGACGCACTTCTTTCATAAATATTTCATATCAACTTATTATTAAGAATCCCCAATTTTTACTGCAAAATTAATGAAACATCTCTGCATATATTGTTAAGAATGTAAATTTGCATGCATAAGTTAAATATAATTCCAAAAACATTTAAGTCAGAAACGTAAACTTCATCGCTTATTTAGTAAAAAAAACCCGTCAGTCAACCTTCATTTAAGTGGCATTATATAAATTCCTATCTTGCATGAATAATCCTTAGAGCTTATAAAAATGTGTTTTTTAAAATGTTATGATGAGATTTTAAAGACTGTCGTAAAAAAATCCATAACAGTAATGATGAATGTTTAATATATTTTTAAAATGCAAGATTTTGCAATCACTAGCAGGAGCAAAATGCTCAAATTAAACTTCTTGTTCTATGGAAAAGGTAATATTAACAGATACTTAAGATTAACAGAATTTCGCAATAATCGTATAAGTTTTCAGAATTTATCCATTTTCGAAATAATGTTTTATCGTATTTATTAAAAGGTATTCTTATTGTTTAAAATAGTTTTAAAAAAAGATTGTTAACCGTTTTTAAATATGAATATTCTAGCAGCCGGAATAATTATGCGTTTTGATTTGGTTGACTAGCTAAATGTTATAGCTCGAGAATCAGGTCTGTTCTCTTAAAAAATATAATAATGCACAACGAAAGAACAAATCTAATTTTGAAATTAAAACATTTATAACATAGTGCCACTTGTAGCAAAAGTATCAAAGCTAAATATAGCATGAGGAAACTAAAATTACTGAGAATGATTGATAATATCAAGATTGCAAAACATATCGATTATTGCTCAGACCACACGGTAGTAAAAGAATATATACCCAAAACTAGAAAATGGTTTAGAAATTTCATGTTAATTTGTAATTTCTGTTTTTTCTTATAAAATTAATTTAGTTCTGTGTGAAACAAAAGAAAGCTTATGTTATTGAAATTGTTTTATTAAAATTACGCAAAAATAATAATGTTGCTTTTTATGAATTTAGTAAAAATTTTTATCTCATTTAATCATTTCAAATATTACCAATGGGTAAGCCTGGAATTATTTTTTACCTGAATTAACACTGAAGTAATTTACCGCTTATCTGGAAAAAAATTGACACGTTAAATCTTACAAAATGCTTCCAAATGAAAATTTAAGAGGATATAAAACTGTTTCTTAAAGAGGAAAAAGTACGTAGTTATTATTCTACCTCAGAAATAATAGGAAAATTAAATTAATTTCGTATATTTATTCATTAAAATCAGTATTATTAATTTACTTTAACTATTCGTATAAGCTCACAGCGCCAATGCTTGTAATTTATGCATGAAATTCTTGTAAAGCAATGTATATTAAATATTCATTGGCTTTCCAAATTGTTCAACAAATGCTTTAAACTTTCTTTCAGCATGTATTTTGGATAAAATTCTTGAGAATAATTTATTATGCAGGAAAAGAGGAAAAACTTTCCAACATAAATTTCAAATATATCCTTAAACATTTGATTTCACGCATATTGTCTTAGATGATGACTAGCAAACAATAAAATGGTTTTGATGATTGTATACTAAAATTAAATTGGCTAGAAATTGCTTTTGCTGATGACATATATACTTTCTATAGTTGATCTCTCAAATTATACTATTCAATAAGATTTGAGCTGATTTTAACATATCCATAAAAAAAAAGACAATTATTGACAAATTTTGATCGTAAGCAGAAAGCTGCGAACAGCCACAACCTCAAACGTGTCCGACCTTACCAAAACCTTAAACCGACCTTAAATGTATCCTACGCGTCTTACAGATATGAAAAGAGATTTATTAAATTATATAAATTTCATTTTAAATAAAAAGTTTTATTACCCAAAAAGCTAGACATAGGGGTTTGAAACTAAATTTTGATTAAATACTTCAATTAGTTTTACATACAATAGGATCGTAACCAGGACTTTTTGTAGTTAGATGGAACGATACACCTTGTATCATTGCCGATATTGTCAAGTTGAGTTGTCATTGAATATAGACATTTTTTTTTCCTTTTTTCCGTGTGACGTTTTCATTTTGTGTTTTATTCATGATGCACACATATCAAAGTAACACTGATTTTTCTATTAAGTATTTATTTTAATATTAAATAAAGATTATAGAAACATAATTACATTGGCATTAAAGAAAGAAGATTCACAATGTGCAAAATATTATTAGTACTGTACAGTCTACTACTCAGAACAGGAGATGAAAATAAGTGAAGGCCTTGTTTTAAATTTCCATTCAATTAAAAATTATTCAAATTCTAAAGAGTGTTTCAACATGGTTAATCAAAAAATACAAGTATAATAAATATTAAGTTTTCTGTACATTCAACTAAATTACATAACTTTTATTTCTGACCAAAATCTTTAAATGTTTTGAAAAAAACTAATTTAATTTACGAAATTTAATTTCATTAGCAATTTTTCTTCTTCTATTAATTATATAAATACTTTTCCTAAAGCAACTAATAATAATATTAATAATACAGACAGAACTGAATTTTTTAAAAATGAAATTACCTCTTCAAGTACAAAATAATGAAGTATATTGCTAATCCTTCCATTTTTTTCTGAAATAAATTAAGTAAATTTGACTTTATTTTAAACAAATTCTTATAGGGTGTGGAATGTTTTAAATGCCACAATATTTTGCAGTTTAATTTTTAAAAGAAAACTATCTATTTTCTTTGAAATATTTGCTTCGTCAAACGTGCAGAACTATTTATCATGTTTTCTGAAATTAAATTAGTGTAAAATTTTTGGGATAACTGTCAGTTATATAATAACAGTTGTATCTAAATAGGATAATATAAAAACTTTTCTTTACTTTTCGCATTATTTCATCAATGTTTCGATCCAGTTTGAATTAAAATCACCAAAGTATAATTTAAGCAAAGCTGCGTCAACTATTAATTTTTTAAATTAAAAAAATAATAAGACACATGCAGAAATAAAGTCAATTCAAACTATGATATGCGTTAAATATGCCGCACGGATTTAATTTTGGAATCCATATCCCGCCTTCTGCATGATGTCACAGCATAACGCAAGACAACGTGCAGATAAGAGTTCGAATTGACTCTAATGCAGCTCTCGAAAGTTTATAGTGTCACACACACTGATAATTTAAGCAAATATTAAATGATTTTTTTATGGTTAATTATTTCATTCCTAATCCTTTTTCCTTTATGAGATTCAATTTGAATTTTGAATAGGTTGAAAACAATCGATCAATAATTATAATTATCACAATAAAATATAACAAATGAAATTAATCTAAATAAAAAATAATTTCAACCTTACATATATACAGAAATGAATTCAAATATTTCTCTAGTTTAAAAATAGTTACTTGTAAAAGAAAAAAAAAATTCTGATAAAAACTATTTCGTACTTTTATACCTTGATACATTCATTTTCTCACAATACTCTTTAAGTAGGAATAATATTTCGATAACCAGCACTTATTGCTATTTATCAGCCTTCCACTTTGCGCTTCTCTCTGTTATCAGTTCCAAAAGTCTACTATTGCTGTCATCAGTCTATAAATCAGTCTATTTTTATTGCTGAAGTTGGGACAAACAGGACCAGTGCAATTTTGGGCCCGGTGAGAGATCACATTCTTTTATACACTGCTCTCTGAGTCAGCAAATAGGCGAGGATAAGGAATGTGGTGGTCCCAGGAAAGAGGGTCTATCCACCCCGGACTGGTGGTGTCCTGCAGCCGCTGCGGCTGCCGCATGGGCCGCTGCAGCGCTCTCACTTGCCCATGGTTGCAAAGTCTGTAACGCATGTAGTGATGCGTTGCTGATACACAGTGGATCCCTGGATTGGTCGTAAATCGACTTAGACACCACTTCCGCTTGGAGAGACATCATAAGTCTGTTCGCTGCTTGCCTTTCGGCTTCCCGCTCTTCAGCCGTTTGTCTCCTGTAAAGAAAATTAAGACTGCATAAGTAAAGTGCTAGATGAGATCTTTGGTAATCAATGATAATTTAAACTTTCAAGTATGAAATAAGTATGTATGGCTTATGTATAAGCTTAACAAACAACACCACCTAACTCAATTTTTTGACATTTCAAATAGAAAGAAAAAACTGAATTTTTCGCAACCAATTACGAATATTTCTGAATTTTTTTCACATTTGGTTGGAACGTGTGGTCTTGTGTTTATGATAAAAAAATCAGACATATTCGTTATTGGTTGCGAAAAATTGAGTAGTTTCTTCCTCTTCGAAATTTCAAAAAATTGAGATAGGTAGTGTTGCGTGTTAAGCGACGATATTATATACCCACCAGATGGGAAATCTACCCTATTGCTAGATAACTCAGAAATTTGATCTTTGATTCCATAGTAATTAAAGATTGGGATAGAACCTCTATACAATTTATAACGCAACTTACTACCTTTTAATGAATTTTTAGTATATTGTCTCACCGCTTCAAAAGCTTCCTACAAAAATAGTTTATTCTAAAACAATGAAATCAAAAAAGTCATTTCAATAACATTGAAGTATTAAGGTGATTGGTCAGTTTTAATTACAAAGTTTCATACCTAAATTGAAGAACAGAAACCTTTTTAGCGCTATTAGATTTCATTTAAGACTGTTTGATTAAATTGGCAGATGAGATCTTGAGAAATCAATGAAGATTTAAACTTTCAAGTGCGAAATAAACCATGCATTCTATTTGTAATATTAATTTATTATAAAACGAAATAAGAAAAAACATTTACTAGGAGATCGAAGTTGTTAAGGTTCTTAGTTAGTTTTAAGTACAAAGTTTCATATAGAAATTGAAGAACATAAACTCTATTAGCTTTATTCAGTTTTAATCAAGACTGTGACAACAAATTGATCAATGAGATTTTTGAAAATTAATAAAAATTTCAGCTTTCCTAACAATACGAAATAAGCATGCATTCAATTTGTAATATCATTTTATATTATAATACATTGCATGTTTAAATACAATGTTCTATGCATATATTAAAGAACAGAAATAGTTTTCTTTTTATTACTGGTTGAATTAAGACTATATGAATAAATTGATAAACAGTATGAAAAACAGATACTTTGTTCTCTTCATTACCGCTTGAAATAGCATTGTGTTACTAAATAGTCAGACGACTTCTTTGGAAATAAATGAAGATTTCAATTTTCAAGTGTTAAAGAAGCATGCATTCGATTTGTAATATCATTATTATAAAAGAATTAAACCAAAAACTATTTACACTAAAGTCGAAGTTTTAAAGTAATTACTTTGTTTTAAATGCAAATTTCAATACATAGGTTGAAGAACGGAAATGTTTTTCTCTTTATACAATAAGAGCGAAGTTTTAAGATAGTTAGTTCATTTTGAATACAAAGACGGAAGTTTTAAAGTAGTTTTAACTTATAGTTACTAGTTTTAAACATGTCACAGAAGAGAAGTATTTTTCTTCTTGTTGACATTTATCTCATCAGTCACGGCAGGAATTCTATGGTTCATCTAGGGACAACATGAAGAGCAAAGAAAAAATAATACTTAGATTCTTCTTATTTAAACAACCCATTAACGCTTTTCATTAACATTTTTAATGCAGCTATTATAGAAATGTTGCAATCGGGACAACAAAAAATAAGAGTTCAAAACGATAAATTTTATTATTGATTTCAAACTATTTGATGAAATCGTTGGAAATTATTTTCATAGTCTCAGAAAATGCTTAAAATCATTAGGATTATCAAATTTTTACAAACAGGAAATGCTTATTTTTGTTTTAAAAACAAGTGCTAGTAAAGAGACAAAGAGCGATGTATTACTTTTGCTTTCATTATATATGATTCATGAAAAACTTATAACAGATTGTATAATATATAACCCAAGTGACACTGATACTCAACAAACCTTATAAATACCTCTTTTAGGAAAGAGAAAAGTAATTCATTTTAGTATTTTCAATTATCTAAATTTGCGTCATTTTTATTTATAAATTTTTAAGGGTCTTAATAATCTTTGAATAAGAACAGAAACTAATTTATCGTCAAATATTGAGTCGGGGAAAATAATTTCTTGTAAAAATGAAACTACAGAAAGAACTTTTTATATGGAAACGAGTGAAAATACCTATGAATGTAAGCGCTATAATCCATAGTTAAATACTCCCCAAAGCATATAAATTAAATTATAAGGTACATAATGCCCGTACCTTTGAAAATATACATCTGTACGATGTAAATGCAGAACATTCAATTTCAAATAACTAAAGCAATGCTTATTTTATATGCAATGCAGTTAGGAGTATGCTTTATTGGTCATCATGCGATCAATTATCACATTTATTATCTCTATTGCAGCATAAAATATACGCTACACGCTTTTGAAAAAAAGTTGCAATGTTCAGTAACCAGAAATACACTAATGTATATCCTAATTAATAGTCGGTATCAATAAAAAATTGGTTAATAAAACCCTAATAAAAGGCAATCGAAATACAAATAAAAGTTTTCAGTTGCGTAATACTGCATTTCAGATTCTCCTGCACAAGTTCCCTTTGTTCAAAGCGGTTTATGAGACCAGATTTGAACTTTTTATAACTCTATTTTAAGTGTCGCAAGATACATTACGAATAGGTGGGCTTTTTACATAAAAGGTAGATAGTTTGGTAATGAAGCATGTAATTGGACTATTACATGTGAATATAAAGTTATGACATTTAATTGGCTTTTACTACAGTTGCTACTTTTTTTCCTTCTGTTTGAAACTAGTCGTTATTTGTCTAAGTCTCAAAGTTCAAGATATCCGTGTAAGAGGGAATCGTGAATGTATACGTTTATGGCTGCACATTTTTATTTTTTCGGTCATAAAAACGAGAGTTTTTATATTTCTAAGTAGCCCTAATCAAGTTCCATGGACCTCTGTTGAAAGTAATTCTTTTTCGTGCTTGAAATAAAATTAGTAATATTCTGAACTTAAGCTGGATATGTTTTTAATCGCTCAAATCAGTAACACGCCAGTATAAAACAGTCCAATATTGCAGTTTGCTTTCAAATTATGGTTTATACTCTAAAAAAAGTGTTACGATTTGCTTAGAAAATTCAGGATAATGGTCATTATCATTATCTTTTTTTATGTAAGTGGCCAAAATGAAACATCATAATAAATGTTTCTAACAATAACTATTGAGTATATTTTTTCAAAGTGACGAGTGAGAGCTCTAAAATGCAATTAAATGATATAATTTGATATTATTTTAGAAACTATTTATATCTAAGCATAATAGAGTATCTAGTCGATTATTGTTTTATATAAAGTTAATGTGCCAAGCATCTGCATTGTAGAATTGTGAGCTGCAAAAACTGCGAAAGTTTTTAACTATTGTTTCATTATTTTCCAAATGACGCCATTTTACAGGAGCAGTTTTAGAACTCTAAAATGCAATTAAATTATCCATTTTAATATCATTTTAGTAACTTTTCATGTCTAAGAATAACAGAGTAACTTATAGATTAACTTCTTATGTAAACTTAATGTATGAAATATCTGCATTTTAGAAAAAAGACTAAAAAATAATTGAGAAACATGTAATTATCTACCCTCTTGGCTTTCTATTAACATCATAATATTATATTGAAAGTAAGTTTCCTGCTGTCCAGTCTTTTCTTAACGACTACAAAATTTAATTATAAATATATTTCATACGCTCAACAAAATTTGAAACTGATTAAAAACATGTTGCATACAGATCTATCTGTTTTACTGCCAAGTTTTCAGTACATATATTTCCATAATTTCTAAGGTCTCAAATGATGAAAATACTACCATTCATTTTTCCCTATGCATTTTATTTCATACAAAATAAAATGATCTTTTCTAAATGTCCACCACATATTAACTAAATATAAATTAGTTCTACATTTATTAGAATAAATTACAGAGGAACATAAAAGTATCTATATGAAAAGGCAATCTTTATGATTACAAATAGCTGAACTTTATTTATTTTCTTCGTGGAAACTGCTCACAAAACCTTCGCTACCGACGAAGCAACAAAACATCCTTACACAAACTCTAAAATTTGGATTTGAACCAAAAGAACAACTTTCTGATAACTTATGATAACATCATCTTTTATTTTATAAATTTTCTCCGCAACGACTAAAAGATACCAAACCTATCTAAAATTCTATTTTTTGTTCAAAAATGGATTGAAACTCCACATAATCGAGTAATCCTTCCGTCAATGGTTTGCAGAAATTGAAGCACGAAAGCATTGGAGAACCGTGGAAAACAAGTAATAATGCTGATCCATAAAAATCCTTGCATCGGCATTGTTGTAGGACATATAACAAAGTGAATTCAGGCCATAGAAATCTGCCTTTTGGCTGTGACGTAATGACTGCACCGAAACGGGCATTTGATGGCTATGTGATCATATGGAATGTGATTAGGATAAATATTTGAAGGATCCATTTTGGGAAACACTCTTACATTTCGAATCATATTCCCTGCTCCTGACTGTTGTGCGATGGATTGATGTTTGCAAACAGTCTACGTGGTAAGGTCTTTTCCTCATATTTGGAATGCTCGGTTTTTCTTATGTGTGGTGTTATTTCTAAGATTGTCGTAAAAATGTGGAAATGCGTTTTTATTTTATGAGTTCTTGTGAGCCAGCGAGTGTTGTATCGATCGTTGTATAGAACTATTTGAAAGGCATTTCTAGGATCGCAATTCTCAAGACGCGATATCTGTAGAATACGTTGCGGTTTCCTGAGGAAACTTTTTTCTCTTAAATTGGACGGCAGCGGAACACTTTAAAAAATTCTTGAACGAAAAAAGTTTGCTGAAATTTACATCTTTTGCAAAGCATTGTGCTTCAAAATGCTAAAAGATATATAATATTATCCGGCTATGTAATCAGGAGCCAACCGCCATTTTATAGATTTCGGATTCACTACTGCAAATTGTACATGAATCTGTAAATTTTCAATGGGAATTTGAAATAACACCAATCCTCTGCACAATCCTCCTACCCAAGAGGCCTTACACCCTCTTGGGTAGACTGGGACGAGGCAGGTTGTAAGTAAATAAATAAATCCTCTGTACACAGGCTTCTTACAATGAAATAGTTAGTTTGAGAAAATGCATCATTGGAATTGTTCTGTAATGTTTTGCAGCTATATACAAAAATGTGTCTTACAATAGAGCAATTATAAGTCAAAAAATAGTGGAATCCATTTCTGATTGTGTAACTGCGTTCACCCATCTGCTGTAATTTGTATCCAAATGTGATTTCTGATCGAAATTATTATTATCTGCAAATTTTTGATTCCAATTCATAGACCACACGATAATAAAGGCTTTTTTAAAGCAGATGATCCCGAATTAAATCTTGGTAAATAGAAAGAACTAATGCATATTTCGCAAGCAGTTTGCATATGTTTGTGAGTTTCTGTCAAATTTAAAAATAAAATTCGTCTAAAAAAGTTAATTATTTTTCCCAGAAAGGTCTAAAAATATTTATGTTCAGTTTACAAGAATTCCGTTACATTTAGCAACAAGATTGGCATCATCTCTGTTCATTTCTAATATGAAAAGTGACTTAAAATCGGCAATTAATTTGCCAATCCAATTGCTGTTTTCACAATTTTTATGTTGCTTTAGTAAGAATCGAAGTGTGAAATTTTCTACAGGAACGTTATCATTCGTAAGTGTTGCAAACGCCCCATACTTATGAACAAAATTAGCTAAAAACTTAACAAGCAGTTGTTATGACTTCCCGTTTTTCATTATTATTATAAATGATATCAGTTTTTTTACTTAGGGAATTCATTTAGTAGGTGGTTTTTAATCATAGGAATCCTTTTCAAATAATTTATTGTATGAATTATGCTGATTTTAAGTGAATAGATGCAGAAATATTTCCCAGATGAGCCTGAAATTTTTAATCTATTGCAGATTAAAATATTGTAATATTTTATTAATTATTTTGTCAATTTTCAAGCATATGTTACACTTATCACAGATTAATTTCAGAATCGAGAAATTATCACAATTTATTTTTTATAGTTTTAATGTTTACAAAATTCAACATCTAATCTCACATTCTCAGAAGTCTGCTATTCTTAAAACTTATAAACAATATTTCCCCCAAATTTCCGACGATTACAAACTCTTATATTAAGATTTACTGCGGCAATTTAAGATAACGTTTCCAAAATGCTCATAAATAATATGTTTGCGTAATAATTTGTTTTGAACCTAAATATGCTTAGGCGCTTTGCCAACTTTCGTGAGAGCCAGTTCCCAACTTGCTTAATTGCCTAGCTATTAGCAAAAATTATACATATCTACCATTGCATCAGGTGAACAAGATTAGTACTTTCCCCAAAAATTACATTGTTTTGCTAGAATTACAGAGCATTTACGAATTCGGAATATGATTTCGACTCATCCAATAGCTACGTAATATAGGTGCTTGATTGACAACATCGATGGACTATCAGCAATTTATGCAGTCCTGAGGCTAGCAAAAGGTGAATACGAAACAGATATCATTTGCCAGCTGAAACTTAATAGTTGGAACATGCAGAAATACCTAGACCTAAATGATGTTGCCAGTCTACCTCATCAGGAAGCTACAACTATAAAAGGCCTAATGAAATGGTAATAACTTGGTTAAGAGAGCTACTGTGCCCGCATATCTCGTTGTCTGCTGTAAGTCTCGGCCGTGTCTAGAGGCAATTGCTGCAATGAAAAAAACATTGACGAATTCATTGATGCGTGTAGACTTTTGAAGAGATAAGCTTCATGTCGTACATTCTCAATGAGGCAGATGAGATGATGATGATGGAAATAACACTCGGCAATACGAAGCAAAAGTATTTTCTTTCATCCTATAGCATAATATTTTTTACGATCACAAGTAAGCCCGCCAAGTGTTGCGGGTTTCCTTTAGCTATAAAATTATGTAAGTGTAGATGATATAATCATCGGCGTGTTATTTATTGAGGTTATTGTCTGAGGTGCCGAAAAAGTTGAAAGTAGGGCTAGAAAGGGCCAATGGAATTCGGACCTGAGTAAGGTCAGAAAATCACAAGTAAGCCCGCCAAGTGTTGCGGGTTACCTTTAACTATCAACTTATGTAAGTGTAGATGAGTAGATGATGCAGCCAACGGCATGTAATTTATTAAAAATTTTTCTGATGTGCCGAAAAAGTTGAAAGTAGGACTAGAAAGGGCCATTGGAATTCGGACCTTAGTAGGGCCAGAAAATCACAAGTAAGCCCATCAAGTGTTGCGGGTTACCTTTAACTATCAACTTATGGAAGTGTAGATGAGTAGATGATTTAACTATCGGCGTGTTATTTATTGAGGTTATTGTCTGAGGTGCCGAAAAAGCTGAAAGCAGGGCTAGAAAGGGCCAATGGAATTCGGACCTGAGTAGGGTCAGAAAATCACAAGTAAGCCCGCCAAGTGTTGCGGGTTACCTTTAACTATCAACTTATGTAAGTGTAGATGATGCAACCAACGGCATGTTATTTATTGAAAATTTGTCTGAGGTGCCGAAAAAGTTGAAAGTAGGACTGGAAAGTGCCATTGGAATTATACCAGATTAGGACCAGGAACTTTTTGAGAAAGAAACATAATTGAAACAATACTTTTCAATACGAAAGTGTCATAATGAATTATTTTGAATCATTTATATATCTATACATGATAGAATAATATCGCTTTGTAGAGTCTAAATCTAAATTTTTGAAGGTCTCTTCAGAGTACGGCACTCCGATGAATGCAGTTCAGTGTGATTTCTAAAAACTTATTTTGAAATGATAAATACTCGAACTAATGTTTAATATAAGGAAAAAAATCACTGAAGGATTCATGGAGAGCTAGAAATGTGCCCAAGAAAAACACTTCAAAAGATTTTGAATGCAAAGTGTGTTTTCCATAATGTTAAAATTTAAATCAATGGTTTGAAAAAATAGCAATGCCTAATTGATATTAAATGTAAGAGTAGCAACGCTAGTGCTATTAATTATAAAATTCAATAATTTAATTAAAATAAAAGTATCCAGAACATTGATTAACGCATAGAACTGTTTCAAACATATTTTTTCAATTTCTCTTATTTCAAAAGAAATTAGCCATTCCCTTCGCATATCTCATCAACTCCTTAACCAACAACACTGAACAAAGAATAATAACAAAACTAAATAAAGAAATGGCTATTGTATCTATTCTATATCTAAAAATTTCTAAGCATGATCATCAAAGCAGGTTATATACGGATAGCCCGATCATTTTACCTTCAGATAACCCTGCTTCGTAATTTGAAATCTCTAAATTTTATAATGCAATCCGATAACAACAAAAAAAACCACGGAACCCCCCTCCGAAAGACGTACTTTATAAATTCCAATGTAAAAAACAAGGAACGTAATGAATGTCTGAAACATTTTTTGCAATGTAGCGTCGAAGCTCCATTATGAAGTTTTTAACCGCCTTTTTTAATACCAAAAGGAGTTATGTTTCTGTGTTTTTTAACTTCTCCTAAGCCTGCTAAAAGAAAGACTTTAAAATGAAATAGTCAAATAGTTTCTCACCTGTATATTAGCTCAAATTTTAATTCAGATATATTAGTTCCCTTTCTTTAGAAAATATTGCAGGTTTCATCAAAATGTTATAAATTTGATTTCAGTTAGAATGAGCTGAGAATCAGCTTTAACTTATTTTTATGGCATTTAAAACATGTTTATGTTTGACTGTAGGTATTTCGGATGTTTATGCATTTCTTAATATTAATTCTATTTATTTATTCTAATGGTTTTAATTGCATACTTTATTTCATGTTTTCATTTAGGTATGTTTAATTTTAGATGGCAACGGATTTATGCCGATTGTCTTTGAATGGCCACACGGATCCGCAGGCTGGTGGTTTATTGTATTTAGCACATTTTAGTTTCCTAAAGAAAGCTGTGTTTTCGAATTGAAGCTCATCCTTTAGTCCGAGTCGACTAGTTTAGAAAAGAATTAGAAAGAACATGGGGATTAATTCACTTATCTTTAGCGTTATCTGTCACTAGAACAGAAATTTTTTAATATCTTAGAAAATAAATTATAGTGAGTTAGAGTGGTACTTCTAAATTAAATTTACGACTTATTGAGTAACGACTCATTTAATCCACTTTACTGATAACTTTTCTGCAATCTTATTAGTATTCATAGTATCTTTCCAAAGCTGATTTGTTTGCTATTTTAAACACGCCGGTAGAAAAAAGCCCGCACAAACTTGTTATAAAACTTATATAAACATGTTATTTCTTTAAGTAGGTCTCTTTTGATACATTAATATGTATATCACGTGGCTGGAAAATCATCAAATTTATATTCAGAAAACCGTTTATTTGGGATCCAAAGTTGATCTTTATCAGTGAATGAATGCTGTATGTCATTAGGCTACGAATTCGTAGTAAAAACAAATTAAGTTATCATCTAATCTGTTATTAGTTTTACCCTTATAAGATAGAAAAAGGATATATAAATATATAATGAATGAAATGGCAGTCTTATAGAATTTAGAAATGTGCAATGTCATAAAAATTGCTATATTCATAAAACACCGTTCTTAAATAAAGCAATTGTGTTCTTATCTGTATGCCAGCATAGGATGCACAGTTGAATATGTAAAAACTACTGTATTTATAAAATTCCAATCTTAAAAAAGAAAACTTTTCTCATGCGTTAAGGGTAAATGATGTAAAGTATAATGTAAAGTATACATTTTCTCTTAAATAAATTTTAATGCTTATAAATTTATATCTAAATTAATAACCTGTATGTTAAAAAGTATTTGTACATTTCGTTTTCGTTTAGTTTCATAACCACTCTGCTTCCAATAAAGACAAAGAGATAAGAAATAAATCCTCCATTGCTTTATCAATTCACTTCAGTTTCATTGCACAATTGTCTTTCAATTTATAAAATAAATACTCACTTATTACAACAAGATGGAAAACATTTAAAGCTGTTTATTCTATTCTTTATTACTTCTAAGAATGTATTAAAGAATACACTTCAAAAGAATTATTTATCACGCTATTAGGCGTAGATTCTGTAGCATAATAGTAATATACTACTTCCATTCTGCAGTTGAAAAAGAAGATAGTAAAGTTCCTCCCAAAAGAAAATTCATATTATATTCTTTGAAGGAATCAAACAAATTCAGTTTATCTTTAAAAACGTAAAAAAAGCCATATCGATTTAGAAAACACCCATCCATCCAAATCATCCCCATAAAGCAAAAAAAAGTTTAATATATTCTCTTATAACTGTACATGATTCAATTTGCCAAACTCATATTTTATCCATCATAAACTCGCAAATATTTCTCATGAGATGCCCTTGAATAAATTTTAATTGTCTCCCTCCTAAGTGTTTCCTGCAGTCGAACAAAAGATAGGAAACTACTTTTTAATGTGAAAACAGAAATAACAAGAACTTTACTTAAAAGAAAAGGGGGATTCTTCTGGGAAAAAACAAAATGAATCAAAAAATGGAACAATAACATCAATGTTAACATTGAGGGACATCCATCTGTCTTAACAATTCCTTACAGTTACGAAAGCGTTAGTTTTAATTGTAGTAGATAATGCATTGTTTACGAAAACTCTACCTTCTATTGGAAAAAAACCTTTTATCGCTTTTAACTAGCAAAACTATTTTAAGTTAACTTTAACCCTCTGATGGTTAGATATTTTAATGTACTAGCTTTCAAGTCTTGAAAACTTGCTTTTAAATTGAATAATTTGATCTTTATTGCATTTAGTCCAGTCTATGAAATCTTAAGAATATTTTATCCATGGTAGTTTAAGAAATTATACACATGGACATGAGTACCTGCTTTTGAACTAAATATGAAAAACGGAAAATACATCTGAAACGCTTAGAGGGTTAATAACACAAAAGCAGCAAATATTATGTTTAATGAACAATCTTAAATTAAAACCCTTTCAGCAAAGTGAGAAGAATTAATTTTGTTTTTTCACAACTGTAATGAACCAATTCAACAGTCTAATCTATTTTTCATTTTAATTCAAGTCCTTAAACCATCATCTGTTTCGTATTAACAAATATTTCTTAAGCAATGACATTCATTAAATTTCACTTATCATCCTGTTAAGTTGGTAGATATTACAAAGCATTTGAAACGATTCATTTAACTACTTTTTTTCCCAACAGTGAACGATAACAAGAACTCCTCACCTAATCTCCACTGGCAAAGGCAGTTATCTTCCACGAAAGAACAAAACGCAACTTTAAAAAAAGAGCAACAACAGCATTGATGGACACCCATCCATCTTAACCATCCCTTACCAGGTAAGAAAGTTCCACTTGTAGCAGATGATGAACTTTTTTACTGAAAGCGTGGTGGCGCCCGAAGTCTGCCATTTGATTACAGTACCCCTCCCTTTCTCTCTTTTAACTGCCGGTGCCACACGGCAATAAGATAGAAAGTTGCTCCAGGGCTTATGTCATTGCCTAGGTAAGGCGCCTTTGGTCTTGCAGGTAATGTACGGAAATGAAAGAGATAACTGACTGATTATTGGCAAGAAGAATGTCCAAGCTGGAAGAAATGCCAGACGCGGTTATGTGTTTTCTGCCAGCTTCCGATAATCGCGACACAACCACCACCGAGAGCACACGCCTTCGTACGGGTTGAAGATAATTTTTTTGGAGAACAGTCGAAATGCCGCCGCTTTGTTCCCTGAAGCAAATGCTTGAGCCGGTACTTGAAAACACTCTAATGCTGGATGTGGCAATAAGGGTCCACAAATGGCGGACTAACACTCATTGGAAAGCATCGTCTTATTCTTTTCTGTAATTAGG
>BGPR01000071.1:1128117-1162528 GCA_013235015.1 Araneus ventricosus
CATATTTCGGCAGATTAGAAATCGTTGAAAAACATTCATTTTCTTATTCTTTCTTTGTTTAGAAGGAAGATAGTCGAGCGGGTTATTTTGAATTATGAATACATTCATTTTATTGTTGGTTTGATTTATTCGATTCAGAAACGAATTTCATAAACGGGTGGATCAATAGAATCTTAATGAAGACCTAATGGTTGAATTATTAAAAAATCTCTTTGAATTCATTAAAGTTTATCGTATCAATGGAACATTTAATGAAACTTTCAATAATAAATATAGCTTAAATAAAAAAATGTCGTGGAACAGAGGTGAATTAAATTTGTTCTTTGGTTAATGTTCGGAAGAGAATAATTCATAATTTAAAGCATGAATATAATTTAAATTCAATCTAAATTATTAAATATGCTGTTGAATTTCAATGCAGAGAATTATTCAGTTTCATCCAATTTTTTTGTCGGCATTGTTTCGTATATTTTTGCTTTTTTTTTCTTCTAAATTATAAATGAAAATTTTTAAATGTATGTACAGAGCTTTGCAAGTAAAATGAATATTGAGTTAAGATTTCCTTTAATTTTTCATATGTATAGCGAATTCGAAATATATATACAATTACTTCCTTCTTACTATTTAACATCTTCTCGGTCTAAATCTTAAATGAAAGGAGATCCATTTAGCACTTATTACAAATGGTTAATTACCATACAAAACCAATTTAAAAGTTAAAATAACTTTGAGATATTAAACTTTAAACGTTGCATTGATTTTCGCCAGACAGACTTTGACAGAATGCTCTCTATCAGCTTATGATAATTCATGAATACAGGGGGAAATGGCCATTTGTCCAGTCATGGTAGGTTTAGTGGTAAAAATGTCCGTTACAGCCTTGAATGACAAAAAAGTTTTGAGCTTAGAAAAAAAGTATACGTATTAAACCTATAATTTGATCTAATTTCAATTTTCTTGCATGTCATAATTGAAATCATTATTGAAGTTTTAATGGATTTAGCAATGCATATAGCTCTTCAAACTTGAAAAGCCAATATGCATAAAAGCAAAAGGACATACATGCAATTAAATGATAATGAGATGATGTATTTACCTCTGAGCACTACCGTTTAGCATTAAATAACAAATTATCTCATTAAATTTTCCTGTCGCAAGCATTTTCCAAAGAAGAAAAAAACTTCGGTAACCGCAAGGATGGAATTTAAATTACCTTAATTACATTATAATTGAAAAATAATACTGTGAAATCCAGGTTAACTGCTATATTACAAATAATAAAAACCAAAATACGTCATCATATTGTAATACTTAATAAGAATAATTAATATTACAAGCTTTAAAAGCCTTTATTATTTATTTTGATAACATATATTGCTGAATACGAAATCGAATAGGATTATATTTTGAAAGAACAGAAATTTCGTTTCTTAAGAGTGTTCCATTAGATATTTATTGCCGTAACTTAAAAATATATATTTATTCAAGGATCTTAAAGAGACTTTATAGCCATGAATATCAATATTTTGAAACCACATTGTAATTACATACAATTGCATTTTTGAACTGTCCTGAATAGTAAAAATACTTAACTTATCCATACATTAATATTTTAAAAGTGATACCAATATGCAATTCATTTTGCTTATCATACAAGTTTTGGATAAAAGTATTGATGCAAAAATACGTAATTTAGTCACTTTTTCTTTTCTATAGTGAGAATTTAGTACAAAAGTTTAAAATTATTTATGATGATTTCTAAGATAAATTAAATGTTGAAAATTATGCGTATTGTTTCATTACGTTTCATCATTTTGGAAGCATCAAAGTAAATAAATGAATCTTAAAAATAAATTCAGTTTTAAGAAGCAAGAGTTATACTACTTTTATTACAGTTTAATTTCAGTAAAATGTATAAATACGAGAATGATTAATTTAAAATCGCATATGTTCTAGGTGAAAAGTAAACTACCCTTGTATATAAGAAAATTCTTATAAATTCTAAAAGGTGATAAAAAAAAGTTTTATTTCGCTATCATTAATCAAAAATCTAAAGTAAAAATGTTTTGAATTTTAGGTCTTCAAGTAAAATAATCTCAATTATCCAGTTTTTTTTATTTAATAAGTTTACTTTCTCATGTTACATTAATTAATAATGCAAGCAGAACTTTATGGTCAGTATAAAAAATCATATTTCAGTAGAATATAATGTAGAAGCATTACAGTAAAGCACCGCTTATACGACTTTCAAGGGACTGACGTAAAACGACGTATAATCGAAATTTTACTAAACAGCTTTGATTATTACAAATTTTTTGCTACTAATCATGATCATCATTTGTCATTTAAAAATATTTATTTTAAAGTTTTGGAAGATGGTACCAGTATGATACTACATAGTGTGGAAATCAGTGATTAAATTTTAAAATTTAACATTTCTCATAAAAATGAGAAAAATCATACCTCTATTGCACATCTTGAGTACTAATTATACACATCTTATACAATTTATGTGATTGCGGGTAGGCATTTAATTAAAAAAAATTTCTAACCGTCATTTAACGAGCTGATTGTCTGTTAGTATTAAGTACAGCATAATGAATTATATTAAGTTCATTGGATGTTTTTGCACTATTCTTCTGACAAAAGTAATATGTTCGAAGTTTTTTAATGTAGTCCATTGCATCTTTAAAGGAAAGTCGAACCTCATATTCATCACAGCTTAAATTAGCGCCAAATAATTTGTCTTCTATTAATTCATCAGTTGTGAATCATTTCGAAGTCATGACATCAGTATCCCAGTTCGCATACTAGAAAGGAGAAATTTTCATATTTTAGTACGGGAGAAACGACGTATAACCGAAGCTTAGCGTCTTATAAACGAAGTAATTTATCATTAGAATGGATACGAATGAATCGGGACCGTGAGGAAATGACGTATTTTACGTATAATTTTGTGATTGATTTGGGTTTGAAATTTTAAACTTAATATCGTCTTTAGAGTCACATAAGTTTTAAGTTTCAATCACAAAATTATATACACTATTCGAGTCTTTACCAACGATCCAAATATCAAAGAGGGTTTGCTTCTTTAGTGAAACCATGGTTCCTAAAAAAAAGAAATTCACATGTGTCTGGGCAGATCCGGGTATACACTTTTGTACTCTTATTTTTCAATGCATCTGGTATATAAAAATATAACTTAGAAGGCGGAGAAATTTCTTGCTTTTCTAATCACATTTAGTGAAATCGTATAAAATCCATATATTTTTCATATAGTAAAAAATATAGTTAACACTCGCATTTAATATGTGAAACTTAGAAATAATACTAAACATGGATAACACAATGACTATATATAAACACAATTACTTTGAAATAAGACAGACAACAAATAACACAAACCACTTATATATCTTCTAGAAGAGCATAAAATGTACTGCCGCAATATGCAAACTTTTACCCCTTACTGGAAAAATTCCAGGTACTAACCGTCTAAATTAGAGATGGTTTATTGCTTTATTGGTATTTCAGTTATCAATAAAGTTATTAGTACCAAGAAATAACAATGATGCTGTTTTGATTTTTGTCCAGCTAGATTTATTAAATCGAGGACTGTGCGGTGCCTAGATTGAACTGATATCTTCAATTCTATCAAATATTTTGATAGAATTGATGTAATATTTTTAAGAGAAAGTGCAACACGGCTACAGTTAGAGAACAAGTTTTTAGATTTAGGTATCATCAATTAATTATTTAAACAAGAGACAGAAAAAACCCGTTTTGAAATAATTAGGAAAATATGTTATTATTTCCTCATATAGGAAACTTGTTTGGCTACAATTTATTATAATAACTTTACTAAAATAGTTTACAAATAATAATAGGGGGATAAAGTTGCCTATAATAGATTGTTTAAATCAATGGGAGAACTACAGAAAGTACTATAATAAACTACAGAAAGGGCCCAGAAAATAGTAGACTAGTAGTCCTCATAAATAGGAAGTGGAATAAGTCGAAGTACTAAAAAAAAAAGATGCTAAAGATGCACCCCCCCAAAAAAAAATGGTTTAAAAAGAATAAAAACTGAAGTTACGCTGTTTTGTATGATTTGTGAGGAAACAAAGGGAGGGTATTACATAAAATGTTATAATTGGGTTCATACAATGTGTGCTGGTGTGAATTTCAGGTTTCTTTGATTGGATCTAGGTTTCTTTGATTGGACCTACAATTTGTTTAAGCTATTTTTCCCCTATTATAAAGTGTATTCCACAAAGAATTAATTACATTGTTTCGTAGGTAAATTAACTACAAAAAATTTCATTATTTGATTTTCATTAAAATTATCTCTCTATCCTGTAAATTGAAAAAATGTCCAGGTAGTTCAAACTCGGGGAATCTCCCGTAATTTGAAGTTCATCATCTATTTTGCTTTTCGGATAGAATGGTTGGATATCAAGGACATGAATTGAAGAATCAAATTTTCATGAGTCACCGTAAATTAGGTGTTCATTCTCTGTTTGAATTCATTCTGTGTGTACATCGGATTGTTGCATTTAACTGTATTAAAATTGTACTGGTGTTCTGTTTCTAAATACATTTCAGTTCTATCTTAAATATAATTTGCATTAGCATTGGGCTTCTTAAACTGTGAATTGGCTATGAATCAAGTGAGTTGGCGTAAAAATAATATTGGAATCACGGAGGACTTAATTACTTCATTTTGATTCTTCAACATTGGTACGCAAAAAATGCTTAAGAAAATAATATAGATTTCATTAAAAATAGGTAAATAACTATTTTTAATTGCACCTCTTTCCAGTTATCAGTAATTGATGTTAATTTTCAAATTTTGGTTTTGGCGGCAAAATTTTTCCAAAAATTGATCGCAAATGGAAAAACTTTAAAAAGAGCCGAATTAAAAGGATTCATTTATTTTATAGTGAAAAGTATACCGCTTTCTAAGATTGACACTAAACATTTTATATTGTTTATGATTTAAATGTTTTACTGAACTTAATCAATGTTTTAGCTAATGAAATTTCTTACTGAAATTCTGTTTGTGCATTTTTTTCTAAAACTACATTGAAAATAAAAGAATATTTAAAATTACGAAGATTGTTTAGAATGAGGGGAAAAAAATTCTCTACTGCAACAACAAAAACTTTAAACTTCGTTTGACTCCGTTTACTAATTTTTAATTCTGTCTCTTTCTTTTTTTCCAACTTTGCCTGCTTTTTAAATGTTAAGAAGAATTAAAATGTTCATAAGATATACAAAATGACATCATTAAGTAAACTAGAAGTGATGGCAGATGGATGTTCGGAGAAATTATCTATGAAAATAAATTCGAACTTTAAAAATAATCATTAAGAATTACCAACTTAAATTGCTTTCTTAATTTCTAAAATATTTAAATGAAACAGTAGTTAATGAGGAAAACTGTTGACAAACTTCCGTTAGATATCGTTAGTTGGTTAATTGAAATGAACACGCATATCATTACGTCAAAAGAGTCAACAACT
Source organism: Araneus ventricosus (assembly GCA_013235015.1). NCBI lineage: Eukaryota > Metazoa > Arthropoda > Arachnida > Araneae > Araneidae > Araneus > Araneus ventricosus. Next base: position 1,133,643 of record BGPR01000071.1, read on the forward strand.
TCTTTTGGAAAAACCCGAGGTCTTTTCCGAATATACTCTCAACTGATAGAATACAGGTGTTTTAACGATTTTTTTTAAAGATTACCTCCCCACGCAAAGCACATTTTGGTCGAGATGCAAAAATCTAATGAGTCACTGATGATCTTAAATGTTTATAATTTTTCTCAATGGTTCTTTTCTTCTTCTTTTCTATTTTTAGAATATGAAATTCTAAAAAGAGGAAAGAAGGAAATAAAAACAATTCGGATGCCATATGAACTATTATATTGTATATTTAGAATCCAATTTACATGGGTTTTGATGCTTAAGAATTCAGATTGTGGAAAGAGCTTTGTGCAGACGAAGGATATTTTATTTTTCTTATTGTCAGAAACAACTCAAGTTGAAAATACATACAATGCTACAAACGACAGTATTACACCAGTGAATGATACAATTCTAGCTTCCACCTATCTTCAGATTTTAGAAAAATCTCTATGAATTCAAACAAATTCTCTTTTAAATGTAGAGCTTTACAACACAGAAAACAAATCGCTGGTTCTAAAATCGTTGAATTTCTGTTGAAATATATAAATTTCTTTTAAATATAATTGGGCCGTACATAGGACAATTGGACCATACATATAGGACATTCATTGAGCCATACATAGGTCAGTAGTTTTCCTCATTAACTGGGTGTAATGATATATTGCATAGATTTCCTATGATTGCAATTAAGTTGTCTTTCATTACAAGCCATTTCTGATTCATTTTCCTTACAAAAGAATTTAGTGGTGAAGAAAAATTTTCCTTGCGAATTTTTAGAATTGGTTCAATTCATATAATGTCATAGTAATGGGACAAACGTAACTGTCTCATCTAGTTTACAAGCCATTTCTGATTCATTTTCTTTACAAAAGAATTCAGTGGTGAAGAAAAACTTTCCTATTGAATTTTTACAATTGGTTCAATTCACATAATGTCATAGTAATGGGACAAACGTAACTGCCTCATCTAGTTCAGAGGTGCGCAAACTATTTTCATTTCCGACCCCCTCAAATTGTAGTATTTTTTCGCGACCCTTACAGGGGTCGAGACCACTTTCTCTGAGTAAAAATATTAGATTTTTTGGTTTTCAAATGAATTTATTTGAATTTAGAGACCCAAACAAATTTTCTTGCGATCCCCAAAGGGGTCGCGACCCACGGTTTGCGCACCACTGCTAGTTCCTAATCCGAGTTGCCCTTTTTTTTCTGGGAAATATACAATATAGTAAGTGAGAATTTACTCTATTTTACGTGGTATCTATTTAGATTATTACTTGAGAATCTCAAACAGCAATATCACATGAGTATGAACTGACTCCATTGTACGAGAAATTGATTCGGATATTACTTGAGAATTTCAAACATCAATATCACGTTATCAGGAATTGACTCTATTTTACGAGGAATTTATTCGGATTATTACTTGAGATTCTCAAACAGCAATGGCCACAATCTTCGAAGTGATAGTGTGGTGTTCGTTTTCTATGCTTGATCGCCAGAATTTATTATGACTTGCTCCTTTGGCTCTAGAATAGAAGAACAGATCCACATTTCAATCACAGGTATGAAGCTATGCGCAAAGCCCTTAATATCGTGCTTATACGATAAATGTTATTGTACTGAAGTATTTTTAAACAATTGATTTTGGTTAACTTTTAATAGTCACTACACTTAAAGCTCATATGCGATTTCTTTATTTGTCATGTGGGATGAAATAAACCACTAGAATTGAAATTTGTAAGAGAAATTTTCGAAAATTTACATGCTTGTTACACATTATAACACTATGAATTTTTCAGAATGATGTCTGGTCTCAAATGGGCATTCAGGATGCACTTTATCTTTCATATATGTTTTATCACTTTCAGATTAACCACTTAACATAATAATTTTCTTTGCTATCTAATAAGATGCTCCCTTCTGTTTTGTAAAGCGGTTGTCGTTTTTATTCATCTCAGAAGGCATATAATACTTGAGATGTTTATGGATTCTAGGTAATTTTTGTGTAAAATTATAAGGATAATTAATGATTAAATTTTAGTTTTAAGACCAAAAATGCGATAATTCGTTGCACGAGTATTCTCGGGCTGTTAAGTTAAGCGGTTAATATATTTTGAATTAAAAAGGTAAATAACAGGAAAAATTCCTGGAATCAAATTGAATTTTGATGAAATTTGAATCAGAAGGTAACAACGATAGTTCAAAGTCAAGAAAAATTTCATCCGAATTCAAATTGATTCCAGAAAGTTTGTGATCTGTAAGTGAATATATTTTACCACAAATTTAATGTTATATTTTCTTACTCATCTGTGACTATGATGAATTAAAATGAGTTGCTTTGCGAATGTTGAGATAGTTGCTCAAATTATCACTCTCAGATATTCCTAAAATTCACAAGGTCTATTAAACGACCTAGTATTTAGGTAGTATATAAAAACTGAAATCAATGATTCTCTATATCATCGAAACTGTAAGAAGCCATTCCCTCTTTAATAGACTATAAAATATCCGAAGTCAAGAAGTAAAGATATGAAAAATTAAAAAATAACCTAAATAAGGAAAGATACTTTCTTATTATGCAAAAATAAAAAGGTTATTCTTAAAATTAGGTAAAAATCTAAATAATTCGAAAATTGTTTAAATATTTTTCAACCAAACCATGAGGTTTCATTTAGGGTAGGAGCCTAAATTCGATCTAGGAAATCGGATAGCAGACATTAAAAGGTTCAGAATCGCTGCTTTAAATTACTTTCACTAAAATATTTATTTCCTCCCCCCTTTAAAACCTATATTTTCCAAAGTATTCCTTAACACATTTTGCATCGCATATGTGTCCGAACCAATCATTCAGAAAAAGCTCGCACACCTACAAAATCAAAAGCCGTCGCTTTGGCGAGGCACAAATCCCCCATATCTGCTTTGTTTTTCCTGCTTTTCCGTTGGAGCCACTTAAAACCGCGGTAGAATTAAAGAGGTTCATTTCCAAAACATTTATTCATCGCCAAAGACGCGCTGGAAATAATGCATCAAGGCAAGATGGACAGGCAGGCAGAGAACGTAGCCATCATTTATCACCATAATCTTCTCTCCACGGAAGACAGACAAGTCGAGTCGCAAATTGTATTCAGGGAGCCGTGCATTTAATTTGAGTCCTGTAGTTTTGCCCACTTAAATGCACGCAGCGTGGAGAACAATGTATAAGTCTTTTAAGTCCTCATGGACATGTTTTACAGTTCTTTCGCTTGATTGTTTACTCTCTTTTCGAATGGGTGTGACTCTAAACATGACTGTGAGCATTTAAGAGGATGATATAATGGATACAACAAAAGGGGATTGTCAGCGATAAAAAGATCAATTCGGAATATTAAAATAAAACCACTTGTGGACCGATAATGATAAGTGTTTATGAAAATATACGAAATGTTTTGTTGATTAAAAAAGCGGCTCTTGTGATTTAACAATATGAGTTTTCGTTTTTTATGTTACATTTATTTGCTAGCACCATCTGTTGATTTTTTTTTTCTTAGATATTATTTTTGATTTATTGGTCTGATCTTTTTAAATGCACTCAATCCAGCAAAAATATTTTATTTAATTATCACATGATATAAAATCTGTGGATTTATAGAATCTCCTTAATCTCTGAAAAATCGCTACAATATATTTAGCAGTAATATTTTTTTTAAAAAAAGCATCAAATAAAATTAATTCTAAAAAATCATGAAAAAATGGCCTTTTAATTATAAAATCATGATGGCCTGAGTCCACCAGTTCCCTCTAATTCGAATATTTAAATAAAACCACTTGTGCACCATTATTAATAAGTATTTAATAAGAGAAATGAAATGTTCTGTTGCTTAAAATATTGGCTGTTTTGTTTCAGTAATATGAGTTTTCTTTTGTGTTATGCCTATTTGCTAGCTGCAGCTGTTATAATTTTTCAGCTGTTAATTTTGGCTTTTTGGTACGATCTTTATTAATGCACTCAACGCAAGAAAAATGTTTGGTTCAAATCTCACATCATATATAATCTGTTTGATCATAGAATTTACTTAATTTCTGTGTATAATCACTACAGGATCTGATCTTCCTTAATGCACTCAGTGCAAGAAAAACATTTTGTTCAATCATCTCATCACATAAAATCAGGTTAGTAAGAGAATCTCCTTGATCTGTCTGTAAATTTCCCTCATAACATTTCGCAGCAATAGTTCAAAACATGCGTGAACTAAAAATAATGCTAAATAATCATAAAGAAAGCATGCTAATTATTAAATCATGATAGTTTTGGTCTCAGTGATGGTAGTTTTCCGTGATAAATTATATACCATTTTTTTCCAACTGTAAAATCTAAACCAATTTTAAGGTAATGTTTGGAAGATTTTCAAAGAAAATACAATACGACAAGCAAGTAAATTATATACTGGCGGTAGATTCTGAACACAGATCTCGAAAATTATAAATATCATCTATTTTTTAAGCTTCAAGGGATTAATGCAATTTTCCAAAAACAAATGAATCTTTGATGTACAAGGAAATCAATGAAAGAAACGGTTAAACTTTAAATAAATTCAAGTCAAAGAGATTCTATAATATAAACTAACATTTTTAATTACTGAATACTAAAAATAAACTTCGAATTAAATTTCCCGTAATTCAAGAACACATAATTTAGTAAAATCACCATTATCCTTCTTTTTTATATGTTAACAAGGTATTCAAAAAAGCTTTTTAAGTAGCCAGTTATAAATAATTTAATGCTTTGTTACATCTGTAACATTTATTTCAACTCATTCCTGCTTGCTGTAAAATACATAATTATGGAAATAATGACACAGATGTTTCCAAGTTATACATTTTTTTTTTATAAAAGGAAGTAAAATTCTTTAAAAAATTAATTTATGCTTCGTAAACTTTTTCTGTCATTAAATGTAAAGTTTAATGCTTGTTTGAATAGATGACCCAAATGCCAGTTACTTAATTTAAACAATTAAATAGCCCGCATCCTTAATATCAGTAATTATTCTTTTTAATTTCTGAAAAATGCAGCTGTCTAATTTACTTGATAGATCTCAACATAATTATATTATCACTACTAAGTAAATTTAATTTAATTTAGTAGAATAAATTAACTCAACTGGGAAACGTCTTAGTTGTTTTAAATCATTAATACAAAAATAATAGTTGCACAAACTAATCTTTTGAATTAGTTAAATCCAAGTGACTCATGCGTGAAACATCTTATTTCATAATATAATGAAAACACATTCGCTGACGGAAAACTGTAATGAATAAAGAGTTTTATTTTTAGATAAAAGAAGCATTAAAACTGAACAATCAAATTACTTTCTTTTAAATTGCACATACTCCTTAAGTATATTAAAACATCATTCTAATTTTTAGAGTTCATTGTTTTTCAGTTTAATGTAAGTAGAAAATAAGCTTTTTAGTCCATTAATATGCTATCATCTAATTGCAATGGAATTTGGCTAATTTGGAACTCGAGGGACAGCAATAAAAATTCCGTTTATCCGAAAATTTAAAAAAACGAGTTTAAATATGAATATAGCAACAGAAAATGACAATTTTTAAATTAAAAATGGCAGCAAAGATTTATTTTTAATATTTAATTGTTTTAATAAATACATGATTAATAAATAAATAGCAAGTAATTTTAATAAATGAAGTGATAATTTTAATTAAATATTTTAAATAATTTGAATAAAAAACGTAAGTTATTTTAAGATAAAAGTAGTTTACAGCAATTTGAATACAACAATTCGACAATTAAATTTTTTAAGTAATTTAAATAAAAAAGTAAGTTATTTTAAGATAAAATCAGTATACAGCACTTTGAATACAACTACTCAGCAATTAAAGTTTTCAAATAATTTAAATAAAAAAGTAAGATATTTTAAGATAAAATCAGTATACAGCATTTTGAATACAACAATTCGACAATTAAATTTTTTAAATAATTTAAATAAAAAAGTAAGTTATTTTAAGATAAAAGTAGTTTACAGCAATTTGAATACAACAATTCAACAATTAAATTTTTTTTAAACTCTTCAGTTCAAATCTAATGTTACCAAAAATTTTTATTGCTTTTTCTGATTGAATACAGTGTACAGCAGTAAAGTTCTCGGGTGTATTAATATCTTATATAAATGACTTACGATCTCTGTGGACACAAGGTACGAACATGTTTAACTCGCGAAAACTCTTCAGATTTTAAAACAAATCTTTATCATTTTTAGTCTTGACTTCAAACTAAACACAATAAATTCGAATTATATACCATAATCTAGCATTACGTTAATAAGAAACTCAAGGGACTAGATAAAAATTCGAATGACTGAGGAATTCGAATTAAAAACGTTCGCATTAGCAAAATTCCAATGGAATTCCTTTACATTAAGCAGCTGTGTTTTAAAATATGCGTAAAATTCCTATATTGTGTATAAAGGGGAAATTGAGAAAGAAATTTGACTAACTGCAGTTTTAATATTAAAGCTTATTAATACATTAATGTAGATGTACCGGAGAAAAACCATATGTTTGGTGTAACATAGCCAAACCTGGCACTTGCGCCATTAAATCACACAATACCAATATCGATGAGCCAAAAGCAACAATTAGTCCTTCTGCTATTAAATGAACTACTCTAATAAAAAAATCATAATATAGTAATTCAATTTTGACTAAAAATGAGATGCAAATGGAATTTTTTAAAAAAAGAATCCTAAATCAGTAACTGGGTTGAAAATGATAATTTTGGCTTCCTCATAAAGCCTAAAGTATATTCATTCCACGTAATGATGGTAATCCACCGTGCTCAACTGAATCGACAACATTCCAAAGGTACGTTATTACTGAAAATGATTTTCAACAGGTTTACACTGTAAATAAAGTAATCACGTACATCACAATGCAATAAAAGATTAAAAGTTGATTTGCCACTTATTCTTCTTCAATTGAGGCAAAAGCCAGCGGACAATCTGTTAGAAAAATTTGCAAATCATTTTGCACTTGTCGCGGAACACCCTTAAAGGACCCTATAATCAAGTGCTTCAGAAGACAGCTGCATTTGGGTGGTATAAACTAAAGACACAAACAAAGAAAGCCGTCTTTAAGAAGAAAAAATGCACGACCGCATCACAGTTGGGTGGAACGGTGAATTGCACTCTCATGGTAAGCATAGCGTAGAAAAAAAGATCCCGAGTTTTTAAACGCCCTGCCCTTTTGCGTATTGTATTTATTCACGGATGATTTTTTTTCTTATGCATTTCTGTTAAATCTACTTCACTTCCTCTTTCTTTCTTACATTTGGATTGTGGTGAGTTTTCCCAAGTGCTGCAGAATGTTTCTTTTTTGACATTTTGCAAGAAAAATTGCGTTATGCTCATTAAAAGGCTGCAACAATCGGATCCCAATTGTTTATTAAAGCCCTTTGTATATGAGATTTGGGCGTCAGCGAGAGATTTTTTGATATAATTTGTTATTGAACCTGATGTTGATACAGTTCTGTGTTATATTAACCCTCGCCTAAAGAATAATGTAATTCGCTTCATTTTGCGTAGGACAGCATCGAGTATTTATCTAGAACATTTTTAACATTTGCTTCAACATTTACTTTTGATTTTAATTATAATAAATGAATAAAATACAAGAAAACGCGAATAAACATTGTATAAATTAACGATTAATTTATTCGATGTCTGTTTTTCTAAAGAAATTATTTTTGATTTTATTGTTTAAGGGATTTAAATTACTGTAAAGCAGCAGTACTTTGTGACAGTTAGTATTACTTTCTAACATCTACTTCTATTTGTATTGTTTTCATTAATGGCAATTTTCTTCTTCGGGAGCTTTAAATTCTTCCAGTCGAATTCATGATGGATATTTACACTTGGGAAAAAAATTATTAGTATTTTTCAACCCAACTACTGGCAGCAATTCAGTGACGAAATTTTCCGACATACACAAAGCAAACCCAGCTATTACCAAAATTTACGTTTCTAGCTCTTATTAATGAGATATTATTCAAAATATTTAATAACATTATTACATTTTTGATGACAGTATGCATTATATTCAATAATATGTGACGAAATATTCCTACATACGCAGAGCAAATCCAACTATTGCCTAAAATTATGTTTCTAGCTGCTATTAATGAAGCATTATTCAGTATGTTTAATAACATTATTACATTTTTAATGACATTATTCAATAATATGTGACGAAATATTCCTACATACGCGGAGCAAATCCAACTGTTCCCTAAAATTATGTTTCCAGCTGCTATTAATGAAGCATTATTCAGTATACTTAATAACATGGGTTATAAAAACGGCTCATTTATGTAAGTTAACGTAAATCCAGAAATTTTGTGTTGAAGAAAATTTTGAACTGCGATTAAGCATTTCTTAAAAAGTTAATTCTGCCTTTTAAGAAAAGGTAAACTTTCAAATAAAATATCACCTTTAAGGGGATATTTTATACCTTACATGGCGATTCCATAATATCCAAAGGAGGAATTAATTGGTCTTTTGCTCATATGTCAGTTCGATTATTGGCACGTCAATATAATCTTACTCACTGTCATCCTTTCAGTAACAAGCATTTTAGGTGACATTGAATTTGTCATAATTTTATTTAATTTTGTGTGTTAAAATATTGACAAATCAATAAATGCACCCCTGACAGCTGCTATGCCAATCATTTCAAAATTAGACTGGTACACTAATGCCAAATTCAACTAAACAATCGTCACTCATTGCAGATAAGTTATAAAAGATTTTGTGACTTTTTCAAAATACGGGGATATTGAAAATTATTCGTATTTTTTAAAAATATCATGCTCTCATGTACGAATAAATTATCTCGTTTTTCTATTTAACTTATTTATTTTCAAATTTAATGTATTTTGTCCTTTAATACTCTTTGTTCTTTTTTTTCTTTGTTTGTTTTTAATGATTTAAAAAAAGATTTACGCGATTCGCATTTTTTAAAATGAGAATCTTTTCCTATATTTATAATTTTTTCCAAATCATTCATCTCCCTCATTTCATGAGAATACAATGTTAATAGATACTTAGCGAAAAATTTCTGTCAAGAAGCCAATTTCGACTGCGTGAAATTGCAACGGATATTGCGATATATTGAAGTGTCTAGTAGTTGATCTTGCATTTTATGCATATTTCGAAACAGATTCCTTCATTTCTTTCCTGATTATTTTCTGCTAATCTAGATAAGAAATATATGAAAAGAATCTAAATTTATCTGGATTAATATAAAATTATATAATATTTTTTTTTTATCATAAGACAAATAAAATGTTTTTGTTCATTGAATTCTCCAACATTCACTCTGTTTACTCTATTACAAAGAATTGTAAATATATAACATTTTTTCAGGAATATCCTGCAAATTTTGAATACCGCGGCAATCATTTGTCAGAATGATATCAATGTAAAATCAGACATCTAAAGGAATTCTTTTAGTCTGTTGGGACAAAATTTTATAAAAATAAATCCATATTGATTTTAATACATAACCTAATGGACGTCGATGTTAAGTGTGACTGAGACAAAATCAATAAATTTCATCTTTTAAAAAACCTTCATATGTCATCTCTTCTATTCATTTAAAGAACAAAACGGTTAAAAGTGGCAAAATGGCTATAACTGAATGCTCGATTCCCGAGAGCACCATTTGCTTTTACAAATTTAGACTAAAATGCATAAAGTAGATCGAGTAGTATTACAGTGCTCTAAATCACAGTTCCTGAACTACCAATTTATCAAATCTTCATAACAGATATAAAGTAGAATGAATATTTTTTTAAAAAAGTCGCCGTAACATAATAAGCACGTCGTTTCCAACTTCAGTGATGAATGAAATCCGGCGTTTTCACAAATTTCGACAAAAATATATGAAGTAAAATTTAGGTACAGTTTCACTGCTTTAAATCACTGTTTCGGAATCGCCATTTTATCAAATACTCGTCACAGATACGAGGCAACGGTGATTATTTAAAATGAAAGAGACCGTGTAACTCACAACAAGCACGTCCCTTCGCCTCCAGTGATGAATGGTATAAACCTTTTATGTATTTGACATTAAACGACGACTCTCTGAGCACAATCGTACCATTATTCACCATAATTGCCGCCCAAATGAGACAGTGTTATGATCGATAGAGCGCGGCATATCAGGAAACAAAATGTCAGTAAAATTATCACTTACTGTCCGCCCAAAGGGTGATCGTTTTTTAGAAGTTAGAAGGTGCCCACGCTTCAACACCCTTGCGAATATCCCTCTTGCAACTGAGCCAAGAAGATTTACCGCTACATTAACAATCATACAAGCAGCACTACAAACCTGCACGGCGAGCGAATTTTCGGAGATTTCCTGTAATTTCAGAGTAAAGAGCGATTTTTCCTATAAGCAAATAGTAAATGTTTGAAATCTTTTTAAATAAAATTTCTATAAACTAAAGCCAACATTTGCGGATTAAAAAGTCATCTTTTCTACGTGTAATTTGTCATCCGAAATCCAGAATCCCGACACATTGTAACTCAAGAGAGCTTAGTGAAGAAACAATCTTTTGAATATCCCTCTTGCAACTGAGCCAAGAAGATTTACCGCTACACTAACAATCATGCAAGCAGCACTACAAACGTGCATGGCGAGCGAATTTTCGGAGATTTCTTGTAATGACAGAGTAAATAGTGATTTTTCCTATTACCAAATAGTAAATGTTTGAAATCTTTTTAAAAATAATTTCTATAAACTAAAGTCAACATTTGCGGATTAAAAAGTCAACTTTTCTAAGTGTAATTTGTTATCCGAAATCCAGAAACCCGACGAATTGTATTCAAGAGAGCTTAGTGAAGAAACAATCGACACTCTTTTGAATATCCTTCTTGCCTCTGAGCCAAGATTTCCTGCTACATTAACAACCATGTAAGTAGCACCACAAACGCGCACGGCGAGCGAATTTTAGGAAAATTCTTTTAATTACAGAGTGAAGAGTGATTTTTCCTATAAACAAATAGAAAATGTTTGAAATCGCTTCAAATACTTATAATTTCTATTAGTCAACACTTACGGATTAAAAAGTCATTTTTTCTACGTATATTTCATACGAAATTCAGAAATCAGAAACCCGACGTATCGTTACTGAAGAGGACTTAATGAAGAAAAATTAAGATTCTTGCGAATATTCCTCTTGTAATTGAGCCAAGGGAACTTACAGCTACATTAACAATCATGTAAGCAGCAGTAAAAATGTGCATGGCGAACGAATTTTCGGAGATTTCTTGTAATTGCCGAGTAATTAGTGTTTTTTTTTTCTATAAGTGGATAAAAAATGTTTGAAACCTGTTCAGATATAAATTAAATAAAGTCAATATTTGAGGTCTAAAAATCAATTTTTCTACGTATAATTTGTCATCCGAAATCCAGAACTCGGAAACCGGCATATTGTAACTCCTGCGAACTGAGTGAAGAAACAATCAAAGAAAAAAAGCAAGAATTACAAAACATTATTTACACCTGAAGCGAAGTGACAGAGATAGGTACATATTAAGAGATGCTCATTTTCGCCCCATATTTGAATTCGAAAATCAGTTATTGTGAATGGCATCTCAAGTTGATTGCTCGTAGGAAACTAAAAGCAACCGCATCACCAATGAATGATGTAATGCGTGTTTTACGCCTCTTTAGGTTATGAAAAGGGCTCAATGGAATTAAAATTTTCATTTTTAAACTACAATTTTGGTACTCTAAACTACGAATATGGTGTTTAAAATTAAATTCTGTACAAACATTACAATTTTAGACGCAGTAGGAATGCTCTGAATAAGATTACCCAGAGCTATTTCATTGCGCGTGATGATTCGTCGCGAAACTTTTCCAAATTGCCAACTTGAATTGTCCCTGACTAATTTCCAAAAATGTTATTTGTAAATATAACTTATTATTTTGTCTTCAATTTTATAATAAGGTAAATGGAACATATAATATTAGTAGTTTTGAGCAGAACATTTCAAAATACCGATATGACGATAGCAATAGGCTTCGATAATCCCCAAAAAGGAATGATTTGGATGGACCAGACCACACCATTGAGGTTTTCTGACACTCAACAAGCCAAGTGCACCAAGCTAACGATAACGATGAAAATTCTAAATATAGGAACATAAATATTTAAAATTTCAATTTTTAAATAATATTTTCTATAAATAACTGGTACAGAAAATGCAAATCCTGGCCAAAGCATCAATTTTGGTTTACTGTTTTTGAGGGCTTAAAACATTCCCGAAAATAAAAGTTCAAATTTCATTTTTGAATTAAGATTGATTCACTTAAATTCTGCTAAAATTTAAGATGCGTGGTATTTTATGATTATTAATTGCAAGTACAGTATGGAAGAAAAAAAATCAAGGCGTTATGAGAACTTAAATGTGAATACTATTATGCATACGCACACAAAGAAATGCTTTATTCAATCCTTAGAAAATACTGAAATAAACCATTTCCCCAATCAACCCCAATATAATGTTAAATCTATCAAACTTGACAAATTCTTTGAAAGGGCGTGTCTTGATGAATTGCGTCGTCTACTTTATGACGTCAGATCGAAACAAGAAACCATCAAGGACCAATCAAACTATGCTGAGAACCTGCATGCCCCTATCCCCTTCAGGAAACCCGGAATTTTTCTGAGAGACCAGCAGTATTAATTTCAAGTAGCCTTGAGGCTGTTAAGATGAAGTAGCATATTTCGTGACTTGATTTCTGTCTTTCGTAATTGAGCTCTCTGATTGGCGCTGCTGTTTTCGTGGGAGATTCTAATCTTAAACGATTCATTAAAAGCACTCGTTTATGTTTAATGTATTTTCTGAACGCTGCCGATGCTTTTACGTCGTTCAGGAGTAACAGAAGATATCAAACTAGTTGATATTCATAGCATTATGCGAATGCCTGATTGAGAGCTGCCTCTTCCACTTTATAAGGATGGTACTAACAGTGATTTACAGCCGCCATTTAACCATTTGAAGACTTCTAGATATCGCGTGAAAGCAAGTTTATTTTAGGATTTCAGTAACTTGCTTCCCAAATTTTTAAGTAAGTTGCTATGAAAGTTTACAGTTCCAATAAATTATGTAAATTTTTTACTGCAGCTCTGCCTTTCTACTTTCTGTAAATTGTAGTCAATGTCAAAGCGAACTAAATCACAAATTGACCACGCAGTTTTCCTATTTCTTGATAAGGTGTTGTTCAGATTTGATATGAAGCATCAGATTAACGTCTCGATTTGAAGGTATACAAGGATTATTTTGGGGGAAAACTTCGTAATTCTGGATCGTGATCGGATAACCAGGACGATACCATACCTGAGCCACTACCATTTTTTCGAAAGCTTCATCTCACGCTACAACCTAGACGCTTTATTGACAACCAATATTAATTTCCGGGCCGACATACATGGAAGATCTTGTGTGGAACTGGATCTTGAACAAATGAATCTCCGATCACGAAACTGAGATTCTGTCACTAGGCCGCCATAGTTCCAAGCATTTCTCAGATTAGAAAGATTACGAATTCAGTCACACATACTTCAAAATCCACAATTCATCGAAATCGGGAGAGACATTCGATTTATAGCTGTGTTTTCACATAATATTAATCCCACAACTAGTACATTTAACCTTCATTTGAAATTATATTTGGTTTAGTTCTAAACTCCTTGTTACCGGGTTACTTATGAGATTAAAAAGTAGTTTCTATCCATTACGTTTAGACTGGTATATGTAATATGCCCCAAGAAGATAAAGTGTGCGATTTTAGTTCTACACTCCATTTTTTGGGTTGTTTTATTAATCAATCCTTACTTTTAGATTGGCAAATCAGGCTCCAAGAAGACCAAGTTTTTCATTTTAGATCTAAACTCCTTTTTTCCTTCTCTTTATTTAATTGAAAAAGGGCTTCTGCCATTACCTTCATAATGACACTGTATTCCCCTAATGCCAATAAACAACCTTTAAATGCAATCAAATCCGGTGATTTTTAATGCAATTTAGACTGATATTAATAGTTTCTCTCAATATATCTAGTATAAAAAAACAAGTTAAATCAAAGATATGTATAAGAGTATTTAGATTCGATAGAATATTAAATGAAATTTCTTCTTCCATCTAAAAATAAATTTCATCAGTGTATTGAATGCTTTCTGAAATTATGCTTTACATTTAAAAGAATATCTGCTGTAATTACATTTACAAGAAAATCTTTCATAAAACGTTTCGGCAACATGGATTTCGTCGAGTTAAATCCTCTGGGGAAGTATCAAAGAAAAAATTAAAAAATTTGATTTTAGAATAATGTATGCGTAAAAATGGATTGAATAGTTATTTATCCGTATTTTATATTGAAAAATCTTGAAAGAATAAACCATCTCTAGAAGTTTATAATTTAAAACTAATGCAGTCTTCTTCTATATACTTATTTCAAATAATCATAAACGGTATAAACTCTGAATATTCAACCTATTTAAATATTTTAAACATGTTTTGTTTCTATACACTTTCTTAATAATATTGAACAACACGCGTTATAAAATTATTATTTACACAATTTCAGATAAAAGTTGATATTTATAAGAATAGATAAGTAGTTTTGCAGTTGTTTTTATTTGCTCTTATAAATAATTTCAAATAAAGCTAAATTGTATGTTAGAAAAAAATATTTTAAAACACAAAACAGCATAAAAATAGTTAAAGGACTACCAGCGCTTTGAGTTTTCATCATTGTTCTTCCCATGACTCTACACTAAATGATTTTTAGTTTGTCAAAAACAGTTACGTAATTCTACTTAAATAAGTATAATGGGAGAATGATTGGAAATACAGTTTTTAATTTGTTTAACAAACAAATAAACTTGGTCTTATACTTTAACTTGAAACTTAAGATTTAAAAGAAATTATAAGTTTAATGAAAAAAAAATCATTAAAAAGTTTCCTCAGTTCATGCGAAATGTATAAAAAGCAAATTATTTTATTCATTAATTATTTAAGTTATCAAAATAAGTTTAAAAAAGTAATGATTTAAGTATTTTCACCACTTCTCAGTGTTGAGTAAAATTCTGCATCGCAGTTTGAATCTTCCGTTTCGATGGTTATAATAATATATTTTTTAAAAAATTGCAACACTTAAATACAAAAGGATATCGATATAATTTTTCTTAAATATATTATATGGGAGTATAGAAATATTAAATTTAAAAAATTAAATTAACCATTCAGGTGTCTTAAAGAAGAACATTTCTAAATTTTTTAAAACTCAATTTTGAGTTCATTTCGTCTAAGCAAAAAAGATTTATATAAATCAACCTAGCATCCATTACATTTAAAAAAAATTGAAATAGCCCAGCGACTTTTACATCAGAAAAGATTTTAAAATAAGAGAAAAATAACATGTATATTTTAGCAGTCACATAAATTTGAGTTGATCACTCAATTTTAAGTTCTATTGAAACTAAATCTAAATAACCCATTATGGCACCTTGCTTGACTTAATTTAATTATATTAACATCCCGTTTTGAAGTAACACGAGAGCAAAACACTCGAGTAACACACGAGTTTTTCAGACGGATTTCGTGATTTGGAGCTCTTATTAGATGGCGAGGTCGACACCTAAGATTTAACGTGCATCAGGTCCACACGCACCACGAAGTTGTGGTGAAATCGGGTTTGGAACCTAAAACTGTCCTTTCCTGAAGCCAAAACCTTACTACCAAGCCATCATGTCCCCGGTATCATGCTTGGAAAGAGTTTTTAAATTACCCTTCTGCTCTCTCACTAGAGAGTTTTAAATCAAGACGAAGAAACATTTCAGCCGTCACCTTAAACCCTTTCTTGTTGGAGATACCTCCTTATCATAACCCCTTGCACTACGTTCGGTTGAACCGAAGAAAGGCCCACGAAACACTTGCGAGTGTCTAGAAAAGAATATGCCTTGAACTAAGTGCTCCCTTAACACCACCTTATAAAAACATCACGAAACATCAACCACGAGCGGGAGCAGATAACAGAAAACAGCTTGACACGGTAAAGTGGACCTCGGAGAAATCGGTACGTGTTTCGCTGCCGTAAGACACTGCAAAAACGTGAAGATTTCATTTTTCATTGCGTTAAATATGGATGGACAGCTATCAAGTGTAAAGAGCGCTTGAACCTTAGTGATTCCCTTGTGATAACTTGTCAACGTCGTAGAACTCAACAACGGAGAACTATTTTTTTGGAAATAAAACCTTCCTGCGTTTAACGGAACGATGGTTTAGTGCTGTCTGTGTCGGAGGCTTTTGTCTCTGTTTAAGTATTTAGGAATCATTTAATGACGAAGAGTTTGAGTGAATGTGTTGTTAAATCTTCATTATCTTGGCTGTGAATATTTTTTTTTTGTCTCTCAAATTCCCTTGGGACTTGTAAGACAAACAATATCAATTTCATATATTTTAGCCCAGTACAGTTTAAAAACTTTTCCATGAAAAAGTATTTTTTTATTAGATTTTTGGTTTTATGAGTTATTTATCTTTCAGGAAGAAAGTCCTATATTGGGAAGTTGAAGAATATTAAGAAATATTTCTAGTTCCCTGAAAAACGTTAAGAAGGGAATTTAGATTATCTCTTGAGACTATGGCCCCTGGAAACCAGAGATATCATTAACATTTCATTTTCCATGCAATGGATGTTTATATATGCATTAAATACTTTTCTAACAGCGGCTTTCAAAGTAAAACTATAGTAACTTTCACTGTCCTAGCTTGTTCGCTAGCTTCTAATGAGTTTCGCGAGCCTCTTCAATAGTTGAACCAGATATTTCTATTATTTTACATTCCATAGCTCCGATTCGAAGTTATAAAAAGTTCCGCCACTAATTTGGTGTCTTTTTTCAGCCTAAGCAATCTGAACAATTTTGATCTAATAGATATGAGGAACGAAACTATATTTGTTGAGAAAAGTACTCAGAAACTGCAATACTGGCATCGACAGTTTGGTGAACTCAGTTTTAAAACTGGATAAAATAAAGTTTCTAGGATCATTTTACCAAATAGAAAAAGTAACGGCATAATTGTGAAACAAATTAAGAAAAAATCGCACTAAAGCTACCAAACTGCCTTTTAAATTAAAGAATTAAACATTCAAAAAGGAAGAAAATTTTAATTTTTCCATGAACCGTATTTAAAAGCAAATCAGCTCCAGTAACTGCTTTAGATAAGTGGACATTCGATTATTTTGAAAAATGCTTCAAAGTTCTGTCTCAGAAGGCTTGCTTGTTAGTTAATCTTGACTAACTGAACTAAACTAAGCATGAATTTCCATATAAAATTTCTTAATATTAAATCTTATCTTGAGTTCAAGACCATTGTGAATGAGTTCTATTTGTATTATTCGGATTCACTGACCTCCACTTAGTTCTTCGGTTCTGAAACCACGTCTTGACTTGAGCATCGGTCATTTTCAGTGTCTTCGCCAACGAAGCCCGCTCCGCTGAAGCTAGGTACTTCTGTTTGTGGAATCGTTTCTCGAGTTCGCAAATCTGCATGCGGGTGAAGCTGGTCCTGGGCTTCTTCCTTTTAGGGGGCGTCCGGTTCTGGTAGGGGTGCCCGATCCGCCTCGGAGGAACAGGGGGGAGGCCTGCGGCCAGAGGAAAAGGCACTGTAAAGGAAGAAAAGCATTTTTTTAATGATGGGTATAAATATTTGTTGCTTTTGCGTTAGAAATGATATGATGTTAGATTATTTTTATTAATATCATCATCGTCGTTCAGGCAGAAGTCACTAAGTCGACATAAACCTTTAGACGGACAACTACAGTTAATCAGAATTTGCAAATAATTATTTTATGATAGAAACCTGTTATTTAAACATCACTAGAACAGCCGTTGGAGCTAGAAATCTGTGAAATAATTTTTACTATTTATCATAACGACTCAAAATTAATTAAGTTTAAATTGACCACATCTCGAATCTATAATTTTGGAATTAGTGACTTTTGCTTGAACGACGACGTTATTATTTTGTATTTTAACGAAATATACAACATTATGATTGTAGAATTTCCCACTGTTAATTTATAATCATCAGTCTCTAAAATAATGGGGATTACGAAATTTTATTCATATTTTTACCATATTCATAACCAAATATAACAAGTATTTATAACTAAGCACTGAAATGAAATAAAAGTTATAATCTCCAAAGCATTATGTACTCTAAGTATAAGAATTAAGACATTGCATAATAAAAATGAAATACTATTATTTCCAGATGATGAATTTGATATAATTTTACAGGATTCAATTGAAATGAATTTCCTGTTATCATAAGCATTTATAGCTTTAGTGATAATTTATTTTGATTGAAGTAATCTTTTTTAAAAAATACATCTAACTTGTTTGTGTCATTAGCCTAATATTTTATTCTTAGAAAGGATTACACCAAATTGTTAATCTGTTCCTAGTTGTAATTGAAATGTTTTCCTGATTTTTCGAGAAAATAAAATGATGTTTGTAAAACGTTGAATCTAAACTTATATCCCATCGAAATTAATTGCTTTCGATTATGCAATGAATAATTACTTAATAGATCACATCATATGCTAAATAATACGATATAAATTACAAATTTCGATTCTGGATCATTTTTTATGGAATTTTTATGCAGAAACAAAAATTTTATCATTATTCTTCAACAACGAAATAATTTGTTTGCTTAAATATGATATTTTTTATCATAATCCCCTAACATCTGATTTTTTAAAACTCGAAATTAAACTAATATACTTCATTTAGGTGTATCTAAGGACCAGATTTCATACAAATTTGATTTGAGTTAATCTATAATCTAAAAAATTCACAGTTTTAAATCAAAATCTAACAGAAAGCAAACGAATTACATCTAATTACATCTTGCAAATTCCAATAATTCACGGATTTTTTACCATTGAAATTCAATAAGGGTATGATCTTTTTATTAATATAAAGTAAGAATTAATGTTAAGATTTAACACATGAAGACTACTGCATATTACGTACAATTATTTGCTTTTTAATAAGGAAACTTTTTGGATACAGTGAAATGAAAAAATAAATTATACGTTGAACTAAAGTTAAAGGCAGTCTACATAATGGAGTAAAATAATCAAAGCCATGAATGGTTCTGGTTTCACAGAATTGATTAGAATTGCTATCAGAAGTACAGTCATATTGTGATTCTTGTCTATAGTCATTAATATCTTAAATATTTTTATTATATGAGAATAAACTTCAGTGTAGAATATGCCATTAGAAACATTTTTGAATTTAAAGACAAAAGAATATTTTGAACACGAAAATATGAATTCTTAGCAAAAGAGCATTTTTGCTAGATTGCTTTTAAGCAAAGGAGTGTACCATTTTCAGTTTTGGGTATTATTTTATATAATCTAATCATGGGTATTTAGCCGGTTAACTATTTACTAAAACCCAAAGGTACGATTTATACCAAATAAATGCTAATAATCCAGGGCTAAAAAAGTAAAAATGACTTCATAAATGATTGCCTACACATGGTAACAATACTGAATATGAAAGTTCTCTAAGACGTATTATAAAGAAAATAAAGAAAGAGTGAGAACATATCCTCCATGCACGCAATTTGACGATTCCATTTCATCAGGTATTCATGTGACGCTAAGGCCATTCATCTCAATCATTTTCAGATGCATAGATTCATACCTTTTAAGGCATACAATGTATCACTTGTTGAACAATTCTTTTTTATTCCTTATTTAGATTCGAGAGGGAAAAAGGAGTTGAGACGAAAAAATTATCGGTTCATTTTATTTATAAAATATTTTACAGATATCTTGAATATGACTGTATAACCAAAATTCTGAAAGTGAAAGGGAGAAATTATCTATTGTAACAGCATTAACTCCTTCTCGAAAGCTTTCTAGATGGTATTTAAAATTCTTTTCAGTCTTCTATTATTACATTCAACGTTGGTGTGGAGTGGATTCATGTTCACATGATACACGTCTAATACGCCGTGCCAATTAATTTCGGAGACCATTAGGAATCTTGAAGGGGGGAAAAGGATCACAATATAACCAAGAGGAAGCACATTAAATGCTAGATGTCATGCGCAGTTTCTCCTATCACGTGACGATGACGCCACATGAACTGACTACCTTAAATTTCAGACATGTGACATTAACGCTATTTTTTTCGTGTGCTTAATTATGTTACAGGAAAATTTAATCTTAAGAGTGCTATTCAAATCAAAAATAAAGAA
The DNA here is from genome assembly GCA_013235015.1 of Araneus ventricosus. Lineage (NCBI taxonomy): Eukaryota > Metazoa > Arthropoda > Arachnida > Araneae > Araneidae > Araneus > Araneus ventricosus. Next base: position 1,154,017 of record BGPR01000071.1, read on the forward strand.
ACTAAATCAAGTTATAACCTCAAAGGTCAATACGAATGGCAATAGTTTGAGCATTTGCGTTATTAGTAGTATTTAATTGTGTAGGAAAAATTAACTTTACTCGTTTTTCACATCTTTTCTTGATAAATATTATTAACTTGAAATTATCATTCATAGTTGTGAAATAATAACCTATTCTTTGATGTAATTGGTTACTTATTTCTACAATTTTTAAATTATCTCTTTTTAAAGATTTACATTTCCACATGTATACCATAAAACTGTATCAGTCCCGCCCTGCCTTAGCATCTGGGTCACCTGAATGACAGCCGCTGCAATAGCTGGAACACTGAGGCCGGAGTCATAGTAGCCATCACCGGCCACGGCCCGACCCCTCCCGTAGGAGGTACGTACTATCACTGGTGGAGGGAACCAAGCTCCACCATTACTATACCCACCAGGGAAGCGATAACCCGCTAACTTGTCCGGCGGCTTCTCATTCATGAACTCACGGCCCCCCCCGGGTGGGAGTTTCTAGATGTATAACTGTACATTCTTAAAATTGAGAGTATGTATTTTAAAATGTATTATTTCAAACCTTCTACTATAGATATATCAGCAACTAGGTAAGAACAACTAAGTTTCTCACTCATTTTTCCGTTTTAGTTTTAATTTTGACCTTCCAATGATTGCTAATGAATTATACCCCGTTGCGATCAATTCTGAATTTTTAAATAATTAATCGATTATAAGATACTTTTTGTATTGCTGCTATGTATTTACCTATTTAAGATTGATTGTTTACTTCTTCATTTGAAGAACTTACTTTCGTATTTTCTTATTTTGCATTCAATATAATTCATTTGTATTGTATTGTAATGAAACCGTAGGAAAGATATCGAATGCCTGATAGATATCGTTATAGAAAGGATATTAAAGGTCATGTAGATTAAAAGAGGTCGGTCTGCCATGTTGCTATAGTAATATCTCAGTTTTAACACTTATTTAATGGAAAAGAATGGAAGATGCCAGTACGTCATATTGTAAAAGATCAGTCATAATTTCTTCACCGTGTTATATGACAGCGTGTTATCAGAACGCCGTTTATGGAAGAGTTTACTAAAAGTTTAACCACTTAACTGATTTGACCATAAGAAGTTCACGCACCGAATTATTTAACTAAATTTATGTAATTTCTAGGCTATAATTTGATACAAAAATTCCGTAGAATCCATAAACACCCCAAGGTTTCTATATGAAATTAAACTACAATACATTCCAGAAACAGACGGTAATTATGGTTTAAAAACCTGTTTTGTTCCCTTCATTTTTCATATCTTTGTGGCTCCCATTTTGTTAGTTCATTTCTCTGCTTCAAACGTTCAGCCACCCACCCAACCCTCGGTTGAGAATCATAGATGTAATATATTATTGTTTAATAACGGATTCGGAAACCCTCCGCGCTTTTGCGCATGCGCCGGGCTGAGTTATTTTCATCAAAATAGGGGGAGAGTGAAGAATGGAAGGGTGATGTTTACATTTTACTGAGCGTGATCTAACAAAGAACTCCGGAAATGCGCTCGTGACTTATTGCCTGACACTCCTTTCCGGTGTAAAATCGTCCAAAAGTGGTAGTCTCGGAATCCGTTGCTGAACAGTACAACCGGTAGTTATTGTATTTTTGTTGAGATACATTGCGAAATGAAGAATAATCATATCTGTCCGACTCCATTCATCACTTTTAGATTTTAGATCCTTTTTTCCCTGAAGCACATAGCAAAACTATGATATAATTAGATTAATCAAACTATTAAAATTTTCATTTTTAATTATCTTTTACAGTAAAACTCTAACAATAAAACCTTATTATTAACGTGTTTCCCACCACACGAACAACACTTTCCTACCTTTCGATACTCGCTGCACCCCAACACGCATTATCATTTGATCCCAATTAGCAGCCGTAACAGATGGCTGATTGAAAATCATACAGTGTGTCATCGAAAGTCAGACTTGTTACACACAAATCCATACGCATTATCTTTTTACGCGCTTTCTTATTTTCCCTTTCGGGCATTATCTAATAAGGCTTGAAGCAGAGAGGGGATGGTGCTTAACCGACCGGGGAGAGTCACGCATGCGCTGCACGTCATGGCATGGAGATATCACAGTCCAATAATGCTCATGAAGTCATTCAGAAGTTAAATACAATTCTTTTTGTTTTGAATTATTAAGTCATTTGAATATATATTGTGTGTTGTAAGTCGTAAATCGTGTGTTCTCAAGCATCAAATGCAAAAACACCGGATGTTGTTATCTAAAATGATTCGTGTATATTTTTTTCAGAAATCTTTATCACTATTTGATTTAAAGCAAAAGTACGAATTCAAAAATGTCGAAAATCTCTTAAACAGTAGATTTATATAATAAAGTTTTAAAAAATAGGAAATAGTTTTAAAAATTCTTCTCAAATCTTCCAAACTTATCAATAAGCTGGATGTGAATTGAATTTATATTGTTTATGAACATTTAGATTCACGAATGTTATTTTTAAGTCAATTGAGTTATTTGTTCATCTATTTTATTCCTAAATAGTCATGTGTGTGTGTGATAGTCATGGCTCCTTAAAAAGTTTGTATAGCGTTATACAATACAAATAGGAACAATTATGGATTGAAATTTGAAAAGGATAACAATGACGTGGTTTGAACAGCTATTTGCTGTTACCGTGAAAGATAGGATTTGATACATCAAAATGAAACTTATTTTATTTGTAACTTATTTGCAATAAACATCTGAGGAAAATAAAGACTAAAATTTACAAAATAAACTCTTACACCAATTTTTTGCCAAATTATAGCTATAATGGCTCCCTGCACGCCAAAGAATTTCAATACAATAAAACATTATAACATGAATTATTCCAGTACTTTACTTTAACAGTCGTCGGTTAACAGTTAATTCGTCGGTTTCCCTCATTTTAAAATATGAAATAGCAGGGAAGTTAATGATTTTCATTTACTCAATCGAAATACTTAATAATATTAAGACTTTATCTTTAAAAATTGTCTTATAATAAAGTTTGCCAGTATTTATGACGCATTCTTATAAACGTCGGAGAAACTGTAGGTTGTTCTCCAGAAGTAAGAATTCTTTCACACATGCCTTAATAGAAAAACGAGATTTTCAAAAAACTTTGAAAGTTTAAATGGTTTTTGTAGCAAATACAGAGTAATACAGATGTTCTAATTTTAAAATGAATATAAATTGAATTTTTGAAACATTTAAAACCAAGAAAAGAAAAAAAGAAATAACATAACAGCAAAGAAAATTTTAAATTTTTGAAAGGATCAGAGTGATATTTTATGTGTTTTAAGTCACTCTCTAGTGTAATTTTTCTTATATTCGTTTTTTTTATTACTGAATAATTATTACACTAATATAAGCTATTTGTGGAATTTTTGGAAACATTTACCATTTTTATCTAATAAATTCTTTCGCTTTAAACTTGAGTAACTTTTGTCTCATTTTCAGCATAATGCGGCAATACATATGAAATCACAGTGGCAAATCCGGGGGTGGCTATCGGGCTGCAGCCCCCCAGAGCTAAACCAAAATTCTTGATTTTATTTAAAATCACTGCAACTGTTTGTTCTTAATTTTCATTTTTAAAAAAATATAATAAAATCAATTAAAATATAATCAGCATTGCTTTCTGTCTTGACAGGCTCAAAAATTTTCCTACTTTTCTAGTCATTCCACTTGTACCTGTAGCGTTGACGCGGTCGAAAACATTTTTTGGCTAGTTATTTCATTGTGTTTTTTATTAAATTATCCAAAGTATTGTAGTGTTCTTTATCATTCTTATTGTCAGATGGTCTGTAAAGTTAAAGTACTTTGTTTTACTTAAGCAATGAGGTTTCACATTCTTCACAACGATACAAAATTTTTATGACCTCCGCCCCCCCCCCCCCCCCGACCCGGATACTGGATTCGCCACTGTGAAATCCCATCGTAAAGCTAGCACCACTATTGCAATTCATCACAGCACTGAATGCAGAAATAGTTTATAAACAGCATTTTATAATTCATTTTTTTCTACCTTCTGTTTCTATCACAGTTCAGGTTCTATTGCGAGGGAAATCGAAGGGTGATTTTTTTTCTAAGGTTTCAGTCCCAAAGTCTATTCGTGATATATCATTATCACCAAAAAGAAGAATTGCGTTGAAACTGTCAATTCAGTTTTATTATCCAACTTCAATCTTACGAGCTGCAGATATCTAGAAAAGACGAGTTATTCTAAAGGTGCCTTTGGTTCATTTTTACAGTGAAAATATACTTTTTTTTATTACGAAATTTGTATATATTTTCAATAAATAAAATTCCGTTTCTGCAATTTAATTTTACTTCATGAATTCAACGGAAATCTTAGAGGTTAAATATTGAAAACAGTTTTAGCATATTTTAAAGAGCTACTTAGCAAATTTTCTATTTAAAAGGGCAATAGGAAGAACTGAAAGCATGAAAAATATCTTTAATATTTCGTACTGAGTGTTCTATAATGGGGCTATAAAAACTGCGATATATATGAAACTAACTGAGTAGTACGTTTTAAATAATTTAATCCTTCAAATTAAAAGCATTAAAAATTAATGAGGTGTTGAACTCAAATATGTTCATGATTTCTTTAAAATTTGGTCTATCAGCTTTAACTTAGTGAAAGCGTAGTGTGATTGAATTTCATATTCGATATTATACCTTATTAATAAAAAATTGTTGTCTACCTTATCGAAAATTTTCCTCCGTAATTATTTTTTCCTTTGTATGAATTCTTAAGCAGTAAAAAATGTCTTGAACAAATATTTAGGAAACTTATATTTTCTTCACACGGTTTCAAGCCTTTAATCTCACATAGAAATTAGCTGTGAACTAATAATCATAAGCTTTTTTTATATAAATGCCTGCACTATGACACAACATTATAAGTCCAGTTATAAAGAAAAATATATTAAAAAGTATTTTGTGCGTATAAATTACGACTGAGTGGAAACGAAATTTTTTCCTTTAAGATTTAAGAACAAGAAAAACAGAACTCTTACAAAAAATTAATCTTTAATATCTGTGTGCCGTTACTTTTATATAAGTTTACTAGTTGTTAACATTTTTAGTTCTATATTTTCCAAAAAATAATATTTTGATAAAAAATTTTATTTTTGAAATACATGTCGATAAGATACATACATGGGTTACAACAACAAATATATAGAATTTTAATTTCTTTTATTATAAGAAACAATTCATACTTTTTAACTATATTCAGTTAAAAATCTAACAAAGAAACACCACAATAATTCAACGAATCCTAATCCTGAATGTCTTCACTGCGGTTGCAATGTTACAATTGTTGCATCTTAAGTTTATTGGTGACAGTATTACGTTTGTCTGGATTTAATAGGAGAAGGTGTTATCGTTTAAAAACACTAAAAGAAATTGTTTAAACAGTCAAATTTTCTGAAAAAAAATTCTTGGTTCATCAGAAGTAAGTATCATAAAGTATGAAATTCTTACGAACTAGGAAGGTATAATATTAATACTTCCAATGTATAATATTAATACTTTAAGCAACATGAAGTGAAACAAAATTTCTTTTGGGGTCTTCCTGTTGTTGTTAATCCTCTAATTTTTCAAATGTCTTAGGATACTATTTTTTTCACTTATACTCGTTTAGTTTTAAATAACTTCTATGGAAGAATAAGAATAACAAAACTAAATATAAGCAAATGTTTTAACTTATTTGAACAGTAGAAAATTGAAAGATTTTTCTATAAGAAATTCATTTTTCTTGGGAAGAAATTTCTAGATGCTTCAAAAGTAAAATTTTATTTTTTATTTATTTATTGATAGTGCTCATTCAGTTTTAGAAATCGTCCAACCGTAAGCAACGGTTGCAAAGAAAAATACAAAAAAAGTTTAATGAAATACGTTTTAAGTGAAAGAGAACAGAAATCGATATAAGAAAAGAACATCAAACAGTGAAACTGAAGGAATTTCACGATTTCGATGAGACGATTAAAAGTCCATCCAAGTAAATGTTAATCGATTGAGCGTGAAATTACTTCGATTACAATTATAAACAATTCAAAGGATTCCTGGAAGATTTTAAACTGTTTTTCGCTGAATTCTATTCATAAAAATAAACACAGTTTTGTTTTCACTTGCGAGATGGAAATAGCCGGGAAACATTAAATAATTCAAATGGAAAGTAAGAAGAAAGGGACATTTAGCGGTCGGTGTTAACAGAACCCTTTGATCTACTATACAGGCTGTTAATGGAAATTCTATCAAAGTAAACTTACAGTGGATTCGGAAATCCTCGCCTCGTGTCAAATCTTCCGTGAAATCCTTTATCTTTTTCGTCGTCTTTCACTGAAAATAATACCTAAAAACGGAACATGAGGAACGAGAAAGAACAAATAAAAATCATTTTCTCTGAGGGATTCGTGGAAAGAATAGGGAGAAAAGTTCCGCTTCACTGAACACTAGCACATTTATGGGCGCGAATGCAGGTATGGTATTGAGATCACACATTTTTTTAATTGAAGCATTGGAGGTGCTACTAATTATATAGAATGCATTTGAACAATTCACGTGAGAAACAATACACCTTTGTTGTGATGGCTTTATTTGAGATCAGATGCCCGCATCAGCAAGTTGAAGGTTACAATGAGAAAAGAGATGCAGGGGGGGGGGGGGGGGGTTTGCATTTCTTTTTCCAAGAAATATCGTGGTGCTTTCTTTGAACTGATTTTAACAATTCAAATTATATCTACAGTATATAATTTAAGCGAATAATTTCGACTGAAAGTTTGTTGTACGCAAATAATACTTAAAGTATTACAATTGCATGCGAAAAGAGAAGCATATAGGTACTGTAACTATAGCAATATGCTTCTACTATGTAGGCTTTACTAAATATATGTTATTTGTATTTTTTAGTTAATACTTTACTTTCTTGATCATTTTTCAGCTTTGTAGTCGCGGTCAAAAATTTCCGACGAAATATGGTTGCGATTTTCTTTTAGTATAGCATATTGCTACAAATAACATATATTTAGTAAAACATACATAGTAGAAGCATATTGCTATAGTTAAATAACAATACCGCATGCAATTGTAACACTTAAAGTATTATTTGCGTACAGAACGCCGTCCCATGCACCCTTGGCATATTGTTATTGGTATAAACTATAGCAATTATTATGTATGCTTTACTAAATATGTTATTTATAGAAATATGCTATACTAAATATGCGTACAAGGGGCGTATTTCACAATTGTACAAAACTGAGTTTCTTTGATTTTGTTTACTCCCGGAAATTTTGACCGCGATTCCAAAGCTGAAAAATGAACAAGAAAGTAAAGTATTAAGTAAGAAAAACAATTTAATTTGTTTTTTAAATCAAAGTTTGAGTGATATTTTTTAAAGAATATATTAATTTCTTACCCATTTTTGCTTACAAATGTGGAGGAATTTGAAAGAAGAAAGCCTTTTCAGGATTTTCCAGAGCCCAGACGACCCCTTTTTGGGCCCTGATATTCAGTATTAAAATTAACTCAACATCTACATTTAAATTTCTTAGGAGTTGAGTGCCACATTCCTGTACTGAAATGCAAATAATACTAATACGCACACAGATTCGAATTAATAATATTAATTCGAATCTGTGTGCGTGAATACTTTTTACAGAACAAACCAATAATCATAAATTTTCTTATATTCTTTATTTATTTTAATTTCATGTAACATGTTAATAACATGTATATTAATGTTTCAGTGTTAGTTTCAAGAAGCTCCTTCGCCTTTTATTTTTAAAAATACCCACTTATACCCACTTAAAAATACCCACTTATACCCACTTAAAAATACCCACTTATGCAACTTTTGACCATAAAAATAAATTTCATATTTCATGATAAAACAAAATTTTAGATTGTGCTTTTGTTTGCAGTACCTGCAATTAAGTACATAGCAGGTTTCTATCACGAAATAATTAATTACAAATTCTGATTCAGTACAGTAGTCCTTCAAATGGTTTTTTGTGGACTTCATGACTTCTGCCCGAACGACGACGATATTATATAGTTTTCACGTAATGCATTACACTATTATACGTACATAAATTTACTATTAATTTTTGCATTTTATATTCAATTTCTATAACCCGTTTGAATATAAACGGTGACGAATAATATAAATCAGAATTGCGATCATAACGACTTAAAACTTGCCAATTGATACGAAACTTGATCGTAAATCGAGGACGACATGTATTTTATAATAAACAGAAACTGTACATGCTTAAAATCATCTTTTAAAATAAACTGAAATTCGCTAGACAAAAATCCAAAAGAGATGAAACATTGTTTAGAAATGAAAATGTTTCGCTCTGAATTATCAATTTTGAATCAATTCTTCAATATTTCCTTCTAGCTATCGAGTTAAGTGAGGAGTCTTCGGATACATTTACTGTAT
>BGPR01000071.1:1162538-1191796 GCA_013235015.1 Araneus ventricosus
GAAAATGTTTCGCTCTGAATTATCAATTTTGAATCAATTCTTCAATATTTCCTCCTAGTTATCGAGTTAAGTGAGGAGTATTCGTATACATTTATTGTATTAAATTATACAGATAAAAATATATTTTTATGATAACCTGGAACAATATATGTCTATAGAACCATCTTCCAAAATAAACTGAAGCTTACTAGACAAAAATATGAAAGAAATGAAACGTTGTTTAAGGAGGAAAGTCTTTCAGTCTGAATCGGCAATATTAAGTCAATTCTCCAATATTTCCTTCTGGTTATCGAGTTAAGTTGGCAGTCTTCGGGTACATTTACTGTATCGGAAAACCTTTCTGACAAAATGACCTTGTTTACTAAACTCTAAAGTGCTTTTAACTCAATTGCATCGAGATGTCGTTCTCTAGGAAACAGGTTCTCTATGGGGCATTTTATATGTGCTGCTCAGATCTACGTTTTTTCTACAAATTTTAGCGATAAGTATCATAAAAAGTAAAGTGCCATAATCTGTTTTTTGAATCGACATCTGTGACAAAAATAACCGTGGTTTTATCGGTCGCTGATTAGTGAAGTTCGTGAAACCAAACATATATTTTAATGATTTCTTAAAATATAAAGAAACTTGAAAATTTAAATCATCTCTTTGATCGCTTTTTAATATCTTTAGCCCATTTTAGATCAGAATGTGCTTAATGAAGTATACTTCATTGAGCACATTGCCAAAATGAAGTATTACTTTTTTTATAACATAACCTCCAAAATATTTGAAGAAAAATAATGTTTTTGAGCAATTGAAAAAGCTGCAGCTGTGCATTAAGATGCAATAAAGTATTGGACACTAATCTAGAAGTATAAAAAATGAAATAAACACAAACGCGTGTGAGTTCAAACCCTATCTCAACTGAGAAGAATGCGGTTACTGTTTTTATCACTATATCTATTTACAGATTAATTAAGACTTTTAAATTTACAAGTATCCTAATTTTCCATTCTTTAACTCTTTAAGGCTTGAGCCTTCATTCCCCAAGAATATCGTAAAATCTTTTATAGTTCCAGGCGAATTTTTAGACCACATTCAAAAATAATTTAATCTTCGTTCAAGATCTGCAATAAAATTAGAAAATTAGCTGATGGTGAATTAAGGACTCAAGAACCAGATTGGGCCGTTGGGCGCCAAACACACGCAATTAGAACTTTGAATTGGATAAATAACAAAGAAATAACCGCTGAATATAAATCATCAAATTATTTGTTCAATTTATCTCTTCAAAAGATTCGAAATTTGTCTATTGATGAAACGCAACAAAAATACCTCAGACTAACTCTAAATTTTTTCAGCTATGAATATTAATAGAAAGTGAAATTGTTGAAAATGTCTGTTTAAATAAATTTCTTTTATTTTGCCTCGTTTGATGATTTTCTTTATTTATTTATTTTGCAAAGAACAATTGCGGTCTTGAAAATATTTTTCCGATGATATAGCAAAAATCATCTTTCAGAGGAATTATCAAATATTGCTTTGTTTTTTTATCTTCTCAAGATATTATGTATCTTGTAATATTGAAATTGGAAAAAAGTTGTGCACCATTTTCAGATAGTTTTGATTTTAAAACATTTATTTCTGATTCAATTTTGAATACGAAACTTCTCATAAAGCTTTTAAGCAAGAATTTTTTCCGGTTTATTTATTACCGGCACTTTTATTTCTTTATACAAAATCCATTTATTTTTGCCAAATAAATGTCAACCGTTGATGATTTTCCTCTAACAAAAGTTGAATTCGAAAGCTTCTTTTTTTTTTTTTTTTTTGGTGTTACAGAGAATTTTAAACATTATTCCGTCTAATCTTTTGCTTGTTGCTATTCTATTCCTATTCCTTCGCTATATAAAAACGGCTTCTTCTGAGAAGTAATGCCTATCATTAATAATAGGCCACATGAATTGCCACACTTCTTCATTGATTAGTTAGTAAGAGTGTGATACCTATTAATACTGCATCCATTTAGAGTGATCATTCTACTGAAGGTGTCAACTATTCAGTTCACTGAAAATTTCAATATAGTATATTTAAGATATGGAAAATGTATTTTGAAGTTTTGAGAAAAACTATTGCTGTTATTTTAAATTAATCAAATCACATTCAAAATGCCTTTCAAATTGCAATTACATTAGATGAATTGGGTCGTACAAATTACATTTGCAAAAGCTAATGAAAATTCTATCTTTGTTAAGCGGTTTTTGAAATGTATCTTACAAAACAAATAATTTCTTTTTGCTTTCATGAATCTCTGCGTTTTTTTCTAATTTTTGACTGATATATATATTATTCTAATCACTTCTTCCAAGCAAAATGTAACTATTCAGTAACTTTTAAACTAGTGACTGGCTTTTTTAAAATCGAAAATACTATTTTGTCATTCAAATAACAATGACTTGAAACAGAAGTGGTGTATTGTTTTCGGTGATTAGCACAAGCACATAATTAGATATTAAAAAAAAATTATTTATGAAAAGCATATATATGTTTACATGAATTTGGAATTAAAGAGGATAAATCAATAAAAAAAATGGATTTTACATACTTTGAATTAACTCTTACGAAACTTTACTTTAATGTTGAACCTAAATTTTATTTGATTAATTCAGAATATGATATTTGGTTTCGATATAGCTATAATGTTAATGAATACCAGCAATTTATTAATCAAAGGCTAGCTGTTCTCAATAAAAGTTTTTAATTCATTACAATTGGTTCGTGTTTAAATAAGCAGTTTGTGCATAAATTGATCGAAAACATATCATAATACAGATTGTAATCAAACTGATATTTTGAAATTTATAAAGTTAGAAAAATTTTATTTTGAAATTTATAAATTTCGAAGCTATAATAAAAGGATCAAAATGCTTCAAAAGAAAAATTAATGATTTGAATAATTACCCTAGTTAATTTTTTTCCATAATATTTTCTTAGTTTTTATAATAAGAATTTATAATCTCAATAAGTTTTTCTGAGATAAAGGCAAAATATCTTGTATTGGAAAATTTAGCAACCATAAAAACTATTTACAACACCAAACAGTGAATATTCACAAACTTCCACTTTCCTCATTAATGCATTAACTATTTTTTTATGATTTTTAATCATCTTCACAAAATGAAATAGTTTGTATATTTTCCATAAATGAAATATATTATTTACCTATTATAGAAATTGAAGAAATATTTTCTAAAATAATTGCATTTAAACATTGCTCAGAGAATTTTACGAAAGGAAGAAGAAAATAAGATTAGGTGCTGTTGATTCGTTGAACATTTCTGATAAGGGATTCTCCTCACAAATGCCAGTTCACATAAAGCACACAATATAAAAGCTTTAAAACTCCATTTGAAACATAGTGCTATTATCTTTATATAAGAGCTATCTTGTAATAAAAATGATAGTAGAACACACAATATTTTCAGGCAAAGAAAATGTTAACGTTGTTTAACAAACATAAGAAGATATACAGCTTCGAAAGTCTTTTAATATCGTAGCGCTTATCTTTGAATGAAGTTATCATTTAAGTTCGTTGAGGTTTGTATTTCTTAAAATCCAGTTTATGACGACCATAAACCACAGTCGGAATACACCAATATTGACACTTGTCTTTTATAACACTTGATGTTAGTGGTTAAAAGCTATTGTCATTTATTGTCTTAACTGAGTCTTCATCATGCGGTTTGTGAAAAATTTTATGATGGTGTTTTCGCGAACATCCGCTCTTGATGTGAAGAAACAACAATGCTTCTTTATTGCCGATATTGTTTTGCTGCTTGAAAAATCTCTAAAAGTTGTGGGCTATCAGACACGAAGTAGATCGAAAACTACACAAGATAGCATCTATAAATGACATAATATGAAATGAATTCATTTTTTAAAGGCTATTTTGTCTGGTCGTAATAGTTAAGAAATGGAATTTTCTTCATTCTTTGAAAAAAAAAATCAAAAATTTATTTTTCCGACAATTCATTTTAAAGGAAATGTTTAAATTATTCAAAATCCTTGAAATTCGGTAAATCAAAAACCATACAATATTATATAATCGACGTAATACGAAAGGAATAATTTTTTTTAAGAAGGGAGATTTTATCTGGAGATAATTTCAGAAAGGCATATTTTTTTTTACTTTATGAAAAAAAAACTATCATTTATTTTCAAACTACCTATTTTAGAAAAACATATAAAGTATTCAAAAACCTTGAAATTAATTAAATTGAAAACTACATAATATTTACGAATAACATATAATGGAAGGAATTCAATAATTTCGTCCGAGAAATGGCAATTTTATCTGAAAATAATTTTAAACTTCTAATTTAATCTCGAAAATCAAAGAACTTCTTCTTCACTATTTTTAGAGGAAATCAATTACTTACATTTTAAACCTATTAATTTTTGAAACATAAATTATTCAAAAGACTTGAGAGCTCGAGCATTACCAGATTAATTTCAAAAAGTCACATTTTTGTAAGAAATCAACATTACTTCCTAATTCATAGCATTTTTTAAAAGTTTGATGAGCATAATGAGATTGAGGAAACCTTAAAGAATTTCGATCTACAATGATGGGGAAAAAAGATGAATTATCTCTGAAATTCATACAGATCGATTGTGTTTTCTTGAGGGAAGGAAATATCAGTATACAGTTCAATTTAGAATTCGATCACTAAATATTCATAAATTAGAATTTTATTCTGCTTACTGAATTAATAAAAGATTCCAATAGCAAAGGAAATTAACTTGCATGATGTTTTAGGCACTCAGTGGCGCTTAAGATTATCTGAGCAAAATTTATAATATAATATTATACATTTGATTCTGAACTTTTCTTTTAATCAAAATTGATAAAACGTCATTCGTTCATCAGATATGTAATTACAAAAAATTATTCGTAACACTTAAAAGATTGAACCAAAATTTTCATCTTATATGGAGAAAATATTTCATACATTTTCTTCATTTTTAATGAGATTTTTTGCTTATTTTCTTTGTTTAAGATAATGATCTCAATATTTTTTTCACCTTTTTCAAGTAGAGATTTTTTCTAGGGGTAGACATAGATACCCAATAATACTTTAAATAATTGCTATTTAATAAGACATTGGTAGGAAAAACAGATCAGGTGTTCATTGTGAAGTAAATAATACGCTCTTAGTTTTGCGCTTTGGAATATTATATACTTGCTTTCCGCGGTTTACTCATCATTTTTTTTTCACAACTAAAGCATACATAAAATATATCAAGTTCTTAACTTTTCTGATTCATCTTTTAATAGAAGGCGTTATTTCTATTTAAAAAAGAATTAATTTTCTCACTCTTACGTGAATTAAAAATTCTAAAAACAAGCATTAATTTTTGTTTAAAATTCCAGGTTATTCATTCATCATGCTATTTAATAAAACAAAATTAACTCCATCAAAATCAAAATATAAATTTCTTTTAAAATTACATTCTCAAGCGTAAAACAAAACTTCGTTTCAACATCAGAAATATATTTTTTGAAAATCCTCTACATACAGTCTTAAAAGTTTGCAGGCGTATCCCACAAAAACGAGTACTAACTGGCTTGAACGGAAATAACCTTTCATATATGTTTGAACTTTGTCGAGAATCAGTTATTAACACTTTATTATTCCTGAAAATAAAGAAACAAAACAAGAAAAACTGAAATCCATTGTGTAGCTACTCGATTCCTGGGAATATCACTCCACGCTTATGAAAGCTTCAAAGTTTTCTTTTTTATGTTTCTAAGGTTTTATTTGTCCAGAAAATCAAACATTCAATAGATTCGTCAATAAAGCAGATGAAATAGGTTAACTTAGTACTTTTTGCTTTTTAGCGCGAAGCACGTCTATATCAACTTACAATAATGCCTTTAGTTATGAGTTAATTTCAAACAATGACTATTATTTACGTTATTAAGATTTCTCTTGTGAATTCGATATTTCAAAAATTGATTATGTTGATGTCTTTGTTAAGTTGCTCATGATGAGGTTATTAAATTTCAAACTCAATTGACCTACAATAGTTTAATTGCAGATATCGCAATCAGAGAGGTCATCTTCACACTTGTTTTTAATAAAACATTCATATACGAAATTACTTTTGTTTTCTTATTTCAAACCTATACTGTTTTATATGAATAGTTCTTGAGAACGATTGTTGTCAGTTTAAGAAATGCGGATGTCTAGCGAATGCATGATTTCTTTTTATATCATTGACACGCTAAGCTTAATTTTTTTTAAAAATTTTGAGGACTTAATGCAATTTTAAATGAGAGAATGCTTAGATCACATTCCAATTGTCAGAACGATCTAGATCAAATAAAAAATGGTTGTAATTTTCTGACTGCATTCTTTGCCTTGCATTCATTTTCATTATGATACAATCACAGCATCACGGCTAATTTTTTAAGCCCTACTTTCAATTGTGTTTACCAACTTCAGAAATCTATTGCTGAGTGACTTAAAAAATCAGTTATGATTTACGTAATCGTGTCAAGCCACTTTGATAATACTTTGTCCTTTTCTTAAGTTTCGAATTGAATTTTTATTTATTTTAGTAAAGAATTTAGGGCGATATTTTGTGAATTTTTTTATTTATTTAAAATTTTATTCTCGTTTTATATAGCTTGTGAGGCTACAAAAATTTGTGAAGAATCGTGACCATCCGTTCTTTGTTGCCAACTTGCATTCACAATTGTTTAGCGAAAAAAATTTGCATATATGAAAGAAATTTCCTGAAACTAATATTGCATGCAAAATTGACGTTTTTATTCTTTTGTTTTATATGGAGTATGAGGCTAATGATTTTGTGAAGAATCGTGACTTTCCTTCTTTGAGACCAACTTATATTTGTCATTGTTAAGCAATGAAATTTTGTATACACGAAAGAGGTTTTCAGATGCTGAAGTTGCTTAAAATTAGCATGTAAAATCTGAATTTAGCAAATAATTAAAACTGAAAGAGCTGGTATATATGCAATTTTAAATCTACCAATTTAAGATCCTTTTCCTTTCTTCATTTAAGATAAGTTTGTTTTAACCATTTAACCCTTAAAGGCCCAATGTTGCCTTTAAGCAACATACCCAATTTTGTGTTCTAAAATCTTGAGAATAAGACTGAAGTTCTAATGTCTTTTGTTGCCAATAGAATACATACTGAAATTTTTATTAAATCAATTTACAACATATAGATGGCAGCCCTAATGCTGATAAAAAAATTAAAATAAATTGATGTTTTTCACTTGAGGCTGCATCTTATTAAGCTTTGTTTGTAAACTTGAGAATACCATATTTTATTCTACAATGTTGAAAGAAATTCCTGTCCGCATTATTATTTATTAAAATTCATCTGTGTTTGACAATACAGAATTTTATCAAGGATTTATTTTTCTGAAACAAAGCCCAGTGTTGTCAGTTGGTAACAAAACTGTTTTTTAGCCATTAACCTAACTTAAAACAAAATAGGATTTTTTAAAAAATCAAAATAGGATTTAGGAAGTCAAAATACATTTTCAAATAAATTTTTTTAAAAATCAGGCTTTTTAGGGTTAAGGTAAATTTTCCTGAATCATATTTTATAAATGAAAGATATTCGGAATCCTATACTGAAAAATACTAGAACTTTTTTGTCCTTTGAAAATATTGCAGAATGTGAAGTTGATGTGTGCCATTTATGTGACCCTTGATTTTGCATCGACAAATTTCCGAGGGCATCAAAAATCAGTTTACAGTTTTAATAAAAGTGTATGTTTTGTTATAGCAGAAACATAAATTTCATATGAATAAAGTATTTCTACGAATCAGGATGAACTGCAACGAATAGGAGAAAAAATGAAATTTCTGATAAGATATGCATTTTTTAATAAGCTCTACTTTTTTTAAAATCCAAAACATAAATAAGAAATAACGTAAGCTGTACTCTATAATTTCTTTTTATTATATTTAAATTAATTTTTCTGTGGCATATCTATATTTTGCTTATTATCTAGTTCGCTAATTCTGGTAAGTTCTTATCGGCGTTTATCTATGTCCATTTTTTCCATGTTTAACTTTCTTTATTCTTAATTCGTGGATTCATATTTTCATTATTTATTATAAGTGGTCATTTTTTTAGTCTGTGTCTTCGACTCATTAAAACAAAAATTTCACATTTTGCTTGCTTATGAGGTGCCCCAAAATGTAGGTGTTTTTCGATTATTTTTATGCACAGAGAAAGTTTTGTGATGATTGACCATAAAAGATTTTTAAAAAAAATCATTTGCAAAAGTTGTTTAAGAAATCTTTGACAGATCCTTCAACACATAAAATTTTCTCGGTTTTAAGTAATTTCCTTTTATGATTAAGTATATAATAATGCATTACTCCATTAAAAATTCTTTCAGCACTAACCGTCATAGAACTTTCTTTGCAAATGCAAAATAATTAGAAAACATTAGAACACATAGACGACATTTTCTAAAACTTTATAAGTCAAAAAAAGCGAGTAAAAGCTTCTTTTTTTTTCGCCGGAGAATATGTTAACAAAATATTGTTGAATATTTACGTATGCATCTTCCTTCTTTTCTTTAGAATATTTTAAACTGTTTTATGAAGTCGTTTCAACCATCCGTAAAAAAAAAGAGGCTTTGACAGAAAATAAACAAAACAGTAATTTAAAATGGTGAGAACAATAGGAAAAAAAATATTGAATGACTTTCTTCCAAGAATTTATGTATTCATCTAGAAACTTTGTTTCTATCCTCATTCGTTTTATTTGGTCTGTCTAATATATTTGCTCGGAATACGTTTCAGTAGACCGATTTTAACTTCCTAAGAAATTATTTAAATTAATATCATGAAATGAAATGGGAATTGCATGAATTTCAAAATACAATGTTGATTTTTTAAGAGGCATCATTAAAATTCTGAGTTTAAAACATCATTTTATTAATTTGTAATAATATAAACAAAATTAGTGATGAATATAATGCAAATTATTGAGAGGAATATAATCTAAAGCAACTGTGAAAAAAATTGTTTTAAATAATTTAAAAATAAGATATTTAATAAAAAAAAGTAATAATTTTACAATAGTTATCTTTACATCAACGTAAAAATGTATGACATAGTTAATAGGAAATCAATCAACCTTGTTCATGAGTTCCAAGAAAATCTTTTGAATGATAAAAATATAGATAAAAGTAAATAAATTAAATATAATTTTCAGTTATTTTACGTAAAATGGTCAGAATTTTTTTATCCTATTCTTTGTGCATACATGCTTCTTAATTGTGAATATTTGCTATTTATTCAAAAAAAATAAGAGCCAGTACGTTTGAAAAAAATTAAGATTTCAATAAGGTTGAAAATTATATTTGTGATGCAAATATATTTTGAATACTACATTGAGCCTTCATTCAACGGCTTGGCAATTCAATTTAATTGGATGAAATTCTTTAATAAAGTTTTCTTCATTCTCTAATATTTTTATTTAATATTTTGAAGATGGAATATCTCCTTTATATCTTTTAAACTTCTTTGAAAAAGTATTCCTCAGTTTCATTTCAGAATCAGAAAGAGACCTCAAATGAAATAGTGGTACAAATTTCAATTGCAAATCATAATACGAAGGCATGCAACTTTCATGAATTAGATTGTAAAAAATTATTATATTCTACATACATTAAGTCAATTTATATGCTTATGCTTTAGAAGTAAAACGTTGGACATAAAAATGTCAAAAAATATCGTAACAAGGTAAACATAAATATATTCTTAATTATTTATGAAGTATGAAGAATTTTGTACTTTTTGTTACAGAATTACATTTAATTATATTTAAAAAACTGATTGTAAATACGGAATATTATTTTACAACTATGCAAATAATAATATTATTATATAATACTGGGCATTAAGCATTATTCTTCATTGGTATGATGAATTCTTATAGTATTACCAATCTCAAACATTCTTCCTCTTTCTTCAAATAAAGAAGGAATCCATAGACAGGAAAATAATGACTCTTTTTTCACATGATTTGCGAGTGATTATTAATAATAAAAAAATGAAGCCGATGTTTACTTTTTCGATTTTCATTTTCCTGAACAATATATTTTTCAAATTCTTGACGTTCATTACAATTTTCAATTGCAATTCAATTCTCATATAACATTATTTTAAACTAAATATAATGCAATATTTATACGTATGTTCTTTTCTGTTTTCATCATCTTCTTAAATTCTTACTCAGCTCGAAATTCAACTATGAACACACGTGCTAAAGTACTCTCTTTATTTAATAAGTTTTAATATTCTATTTGACTTAATATAACTAAGATGTATAATTTAAAGCCAATACAATTTAGTTCCCACTTTCTGGGGGCTTAAAGCAATGAAAATCAATTCTAACTGACCTGGTATCCTATCTTTGACCATTCCCTGGGATCCAACCCATGGAAAACTGACCGTCGTAGGGTAGGACAGTGGTCCCGGCCTGTGCGCCGGCACTCGTATCACAGTTCCATTCGCTCCACTTTGTAGCGGATCATAAGGAGATGACATCACAGGAACAGATGAGACTTTAAGATCAGCTGTCGAGAAATAAGCTTGGGGTGGGAATCCTGTACAACACGATGAGCTCATTACCATCATCGGCGAAGCAGCTGTCGATGATGCTGGAGTTGTCCTGGCAGAGCTACTGTCCCCACCATGGCCACTGTTATTGTCCGTGGAAGACCTGCTGTCTTCCTTTCTAAGATTATTATTGTCATCATTGTCCTCTGCTCTAGAATCATCACCTAGCAACCTGCTGATGCTGAAAGATAGTTTTGGTTTGTTGTTGGATGAGTGAAGCATAGGTGATGATGATGAGTGATTTTCAGATGCTGGTGGTGAAGCTGAATGTCCAGTATTGGCTGACATAGGAACAGTGTCCAAGAATTCTCTTTCCATGACACCACCAATCCTAGTGTTAGGACTGGAGGTTTCAATAGCGTTGGAAGCAACAGGGGGTGATCTGCCTTCAGTGAAACGAGAGGTACGATCACAAAGCATGATAATTGTCGATGATTAAGCACAGATATTATACTTTAGAGGAACAGTAAATGATTCTAGTCATTGTTTTTAAAGTTTCGCATTATTCTGTGCCAAGTCGATCTATTTAGGTACCGCTCAAAATAAAATAAATCTCAATTATTATCATGAAGTAAATGGCAGTGATGAATTAATAATTACGATTTGGTGCTATAAATGGTTGTCAATCTGTTCGAATAAGAAAATTACTTTACCGGCAACGCTGCAATCAGTACATTCTTGAATTCTAAACTTTTATCCAAATTTTCCTACAGTCAACAAACTTTGCTTCAAGTTGATAAAAAAATATGAAGAATCGTCAACAGTTACACACTTGATCAGTTTTTCAAGTAAATCGAAACAAGCATGACAGTTGTTTACTCGCGAAAGACCGGTCAAACAATGTTCAACAAAATAAACAATGAACGTGCATCCAAACAAGTTCTGATCGCACAACTGACACTCATGCTCAATCCCGACTGGGGTTACTCGACGAACTGTGTCCGCTTTATGAGGGAGGCAGTCATCGAACAAACGTCCCGCCCTACGGTTGTTCAATCTCCTATTCCCAATTGGTCGCCTGGGGTTTGGCGACGGGGAACACGGCGGCGGTCGCCGTTGGCGCCGCCCTCCTCCCTACTTACCAATTGATTACAGTAGGCGGCACGAGATAATTGGTTGCCAAACTACACTGCCAAATAGGTGATGGGTCTCTGCGTTTCAAAGGATGCATGTCTCACCGCCTTAAGATAATTTGTGGTCTACTGGAGACAATAAGACACTCATGGCTAAGTATTATTTGCTTCATCTTTCTTTCTTCTTTTCTCTATTTCCGGTCAACTTTAAACATCACCTGTTCGCAGTCAAAGCAATAGTAATTTTAAACAAAAGTGGAAAATAATCGGGACTGGAGAAGCGACACCTGTAATTTAACTTCCCAATGGACCCAGAAATTGTTTTTCGGAGAGTTAGAAGTCATATAAAGAGTCTCTTTTGGGGTCAGAATTGAAAAAAAGAAATTCAAACAAGAATAAGAAAACATCTGCAGTGACAAAGTAATTAACTGTGGTTGAGTCACGAATAAGACCAAATTTAACTCGTGGAATTATTAAATTTACTTTATAAGTTATGCATTGTAAAATGAGTATTGTAAAAATGGGATACAAGGTTTTTTTTGATTAAGGTATTTTGTTTTATAACCTATGAAAGATATCAGTTTTCAAATGAAGTAGCATATTTAATATTTGTTTTAAATTTTTAGAAGGTTACTTTTAGTATAAATTGAAGTAGAGGATTGAGTTCCGATAAAATGTTTATTGAATGAAAAGGAGTCACAAAATAATTCATTTGTAGAAATATAAAATATAAAGGGGGGAAATGTCTAAGACAATGGGATTTAAAAGAAAACATTATTTAAAAATAAGTAAATAAAAAATGTAGCTCATAATGTTACTCGAATAAAACACATTTAAATAGTATAGGATTCTATCCACTCGTATCAAATAAATGCATTTATCTTGGATTATCATGTTGGATTTGGCTGACAAGCAAACATCGTTCATTAAAAGAAAACAGCATTCACCAAGAAAAAAATAATTAATAAATTACCTAACTTTCACTTTTATCTTAGAAAAAAAATTGGAGGAATTTTCAGGGAAAGAATTTTTGAAGGCAGTTCATATAACTGAGATCAAAAATCTTATCTAACCATTTTATCAAAAATAATCACGTAGATGAGTTATATAAATTCGTTGCTTTATTATTAAAAACTAAATTATTACTATTAAATTAAATTTAATACAAATAATTTATATTTTGACTATATTACTTTAATGCTAAATATAAATTACTGATAGTTTATTTAGTATTTAATGGAGTTTCATTAGTATTAAAGAAACTTTATTACCTTTTCCTCTAATATGTAGGGTAACGGCGGGTAGTATGGGCCACCTGGCGTTTCTAGGGCCTGCCGGTAAATAGCAACCCATTATTTTGCATACAGTACAACCATAGCATCAGTCTAACATATGCAGATACCGATTAACATAACTGCTTTGGTTCGTTCTTCAGGAAATTTTCTTTGTTTGTGACCCTATAAGTGGTTGCTTTGTATAATTTTTGACAATTCCTTGCACTTTTGCGGGTAAGAATAAAATTGTGAAACTAGTATTATTATTTAGCTTCCTTTATTTACATTATGGTTTGACAGTTTCATCTTGCTGCCTTTAACCGACTTTAACCTGTCACCATGTTTTTCTATTCAATTTCAGTCGGGTAGTATGGACCATGCGAGTAAAACATACTTTTTTTACGGAAAAAATGCCTAATTTAGAGAAGAAGCCTGAAGCCGAGCGTCGAGGACAGTGATTTCTGGATGCCACGGAACTTGAAATTGCAGGGGGGGGGGGGGCTAAGGATAAGGCAACGGCGGTGGGGCCGGAGGGTTCCAGGCTCGAAACCCGATTCCACCAAAACTCCGCCGCGTATGGAGCCTGTTGCATGTTAAATCATATGCAGTGATCAAACGCCCTCTCGATGAGGTAGCGCGGAAGTTTGGAGAGGGGATGCCAGCTCAGGAGTCATCCTTGTCATCTGACCGTGGTTCAAAATTACAAGGTGCGCCCAAAATAGCAATCATGTTTCTTCGATACGGGATGTAACTTAATATAACTAAACTAAACTAATTTCAATTGGAAGTATTTTGGAAAGTAAATTGTCCGAAAGGGCTGCATCCGACCATTACGGTGCGCTTAGAAGTAGGGGAGACCGGGGCAGATTTACACACTTTTTAAACTTTTATTTCTCTGTTTTAAGGCCTTAAAGTAGTTATTTCCTTTTCATTACGAATTAATTAGTTAAACTTTAAGGCATGTACACGCTTAAACCAAACGATCGAAATTCGCTCCGATGGAGCGAATTTTCGCTCCTTTCCGTACTTGAAAGTGCATCGTCCTTTCGGAGCGTTTTACAATCCATCCGCGGAGCGAAATATTCGGAGCGAATTTCGCTCCTTTTTGTATTGAACGATTTCGCTCCTTTTCCATCAGTTTTTAATATTAAAAGGAGCGTGTTAAAAGAAATGCTCCTTTTTGAGCAATGATTTCGCTCTTTGTTGATTAATTTTTAATGTGAAAGGGAGCGTTTATGAAAGAACGCTCTTTTTTGGAAATGTTTTCATTACTCATTTCGATCCTTTTTGATTGATTTGTAACTTCATTCAGAGCGTTTAAAAGAAAAACGCTCTTTTTCTGGAAATGGTTTTATTAATTTCGCTCCTTTTGGATCAGTTTGTAAACTGATCGCTTTTTTAAAAATGCTTTTAATATTGATTAATTATTAACCTTTTCTGAACGTTTAAAAGAAAACATTTTTTAAAGCAATAACGAGACCAGTGACTTTGTACCTTATAAAGAGCATTATGAATAAATATCCCCCTTGAGGTAATAAAATGCTGCTTATTATTTTATCCTTGTAAAGATTTTTACTAAACAAAAACGGTCTTTTACCTTAGTTTCATCACTTCTGCTATTTTAAAAACTAGTAAGAAACAATTTGGAGGTGCTTCTTTTAATACCAGCATTATTCTGTACAGTACAACAGATTTCTATAATGGAAACAATTGTAAACTATATAGCACGGTTTATAATAAATTTTTTAATAACCCAGCTGAAAAAAAAACTGCAGAATTTTCTTAAAAGATTTCTGCAGATTTTTTGAAGACAAAAAAATCTGTATTTTTTCTTCAATTTAATCGGCATAAAATTTTTGTCTATATATTCTGCAGACTTTTTGCAAGACAGCAAAAAATCGGCATTTTTTCTTCAATGTAATCTGCAAAAAAATTTATTATATTTTCCTCTAAATATTCTGCAGATTTTTTGAATACAGAAAAAAACTGCATTTTTTCTTCAATTTAATTTAATAAAATATGCAAAAAAAGCCTTATTTTTTCTTTAAATATGCTGTAGAATTTTTTTAAGAATTTGCATTTTGTCTTCAATTTGCAGTTATTTAGCAATTTTCACAAAATCATTAAACTTGACCAATATCTGTTTTTTTTTTCTTTTTGAAGATTTAATTGTATTCTCTAAATCTGCATTTCTCTAAATACATATTTTCCACCATATTCTCTAATATTGCAATTTTATTTTCCATTTATCCTTTAACATCTAAAGCACACAACACATGTTATTTGCATGAATTTTACTCATTCTTTTACGAATTATAATTTTTAGAAAATATTAATTATAAGGCTTTTGAGTTTGCACCGAGTAGTAAAGTCTTGACAGACTGAGTCAGCTTAAAAAATATAATACAGGAGGGTGGCTACAGAAACTGTGAAAAAACTTTCCCTGACTAAACTTACAACATTTCCCTGATTTAAGGCTACTAATTATATTAGTTTCCTGGCTTTCTCCCTACTCAGAATCACTGTATGTGTACAATATACATTATTAAAAACACTTTTACCAGTTATTTAAAATGAAGAAAAAATATGAAATTTAATTTTTAAAAAATGGAATGAATATCCTAAAAAATCTATTAAAATGGTATATTACATTTCTTGTATGTAAAAGAATATTGGAAATTTTAACAAAATACTTTGTTTCTAAAACTGCATAAGAATTCTAAGAAACATTAAAACTACTCTTTGCAACACAAGTTAAATTATATTAACAGTAAAGGTTATTATGATCTTTGCTCAAAACTTCAATAACTAATTAGTGCTCTTTGCATGAGTAACAGAATAACATGCTGGAACATAAATATAAAAATAGTATAATTATACGTACCTAATAATATATACTTTTGCAAAGATCTAAACAAGAGAAACTGCCAAAATATTACTTCAAATCTTTATTCTTTAACAAATCATAAGAAATTAATTGCTCTAATCAATAACTTATGCTTTTATAAATGAATATAAGTTTTTTTATTCCATTTATTATTACAAATAATACTGCAGATAAGATACTAATTTATAGATAATAACTCAAGTAACAGCAGCACAGTATTTTTATACTTTTATTACAACATAAAAATACACTTTTACATAAATTCACTGTAGTATGTACAACCAAGTATTACACTTCCTACAATAACAACCAAGATGAAAAATGCTTAATGAAATAGAATCGAACTGATGATAAATTACAGAATAAAAACTTATTGTAATATGTACCTAATAAAGATAATCAGAACTGCACATGGATTAAAAGCTTAAAATAAATTTGAAAAGAAAGAATATAAATGTGTTACAATTAAATTTAAAATTATTATACTATATTTGCATGGAAGCAAAATGTAACCAACTAGAGTGTATAAATGTTATTGGTGTAAAGGCAGTTTTAAATACAGGTAAAACATAAATAAGTAAAAAAAAGATGTTACGAAAAACACTCTTGATTACACACCCCAAGCAAAATTTTTGACATTCATAAAAATATTACACACATATTTATCTGCAAACTTTATACCTAAAATTAACAGTCTGAATTTTTAACTACATTTATACTCAATTGCACAAATCATTAGAAAACTACTTTCAAAAAAATGAAAAACTTACAATTTTCTACCAATTGCTGTCTGTGAGTGGGGTGGTATTTTGATAAAATCCAAACAAAAATATTACACACTAAACTAACAATCAAACATAGCTCTTTATTTTTTGACCAATAGCTAGATATTTTGGTCAAATTTATTTAAATACATTGCACACATAAAAAACTGAGTCATAATATTTGCCTAGATGGCAGATGTTCACACACACACATCTTGGACCTTTCCCAAAACAAATCCATTTTTCTATATAAAACAACTGATTACATTTTGGTAAAATTCTAACTAAAATTGGTTATTTATGCAGTTTTCCTTGATTACATAATGGATACACATAATGAAAAGAGAATTTACAACACTGTCCAGCAAAGAATGGCATCTATATTTTCGACAGAACTCTTGGCAGTGCTGCTTAATTTATATATAGCAGTATCCATGAAGTTAAAAAATGGCTACTTTAGAACTTTTCTCCAGTGACAAAATACAGGGCTGGGTTTACAAGACTACTGCTTCTTCTAAGCAACCATTCACCTATAAATCGAAAAAAGAATTTGAATTAGAAAAAATATTGAAAATATTCCTTTTAAATTGTTAAGAATTTTTTTTATTCCACAGAAAAAAAAGTTAAATGCATAATTTAACCATAGCTTTTAAAATAATTCATTTTAAACAATAATGACTGAAAAATGTTTAGCCCAATGTATCTGAATAGGACATAAGAAGGGAATTTGAACCACTGATTTCCTGAAACCTGCTAAATAAATTATTTAATTAAAGAAAAATTTCTACAACATAGTGAAGGACATTTTTCAAACAGAATTTTTTAACAATTAGTTTTTGTTTCCATATAAACATTTAAAGTTAAAAATTTGCTGTAAATGTCTTTTACAAACTAGTAGTTTAATTATTCTCACATACAGAACAGTAAAAAAGGTTTTGAATAAACTGTTTGAAGAAATTATGGAATTAGGTCTTGACACAATACTCCCCACACCATTCTATTGATTGTTGTCATTTTTAAGATGAGACACACATCTATTTGTTTCACACACATATTTGCAAATTTTTAAACAATATTTAGCTTTTTGTTTTGAAGTATATCATAGGACCTCTGTTAACCTTAGATACCTGTTATATAAAAGTTACAGTAAGAATCTTTAGTTAGTAACCAAGAAATGGCTTGCAAAATTTTAAACTAAAGCAAAAGTTACCTCTTTATGAATGAGAGAAATAAAAATATTCATAAAAAAGTGTGCAATTTTTTTAGAATAAGTTGCAAAGCATTTGCAGCTATATTAAATAGATGGATGTCACTAATAGATGGATTTTCCTAAACATATGATAATTTTTAATTAGTTTACATAAACACAGTTATATTTCTTTTTTAATTAGTTCACATAAACACAGTTATATTTCTTTTTTAATTAATTCACATAAACACAGTTATATTTCTATGAAAAAACAATCATATTTAGAAAAAAAGTTATGCATTATATAACTTTCTAAAGCAAATTCATTACTAATCTAAAATGAAAAAAATCAATTTTATTTATTCAGTCTTACTATCTACTTCTGCAGAGAATCTATCTGTAACAACTTTTTGGCATTTGAAACAAGTCATCCATGCATTTTATAAATGTCAGTGTCTATTAAATAGCATAGCCTAAAATCAATAAAAAAAAATCAAATTTCTTAAAATATATAAAGATATTTACCCTACAGCACTGAGTTCAACATCTAGAGTACATTCTTATAGGGAAGTATGAAGATGCGAGAGAAATGGAAAAAGCTAATTGTACCCAAATAATCTATTCCCCCCCCCCCCCCAATATTCCAATAGTGGAAAAATTAAAACTAAAAACACTCATCCCAATGCACAATTAATAATAATAATAACTAGTTTTATGCTTATAG
This sequence comes from Araneus ventricosus, assembly GCA_013235015.1. NCBI lineage: Eukaryota > Metazoa > Arthropoda > Arachnida > Araneae > Araneidae > Araneus > Araneus ventricosus. The sequence continues at coordinate 1,181,113 of BGPR01000071.1, forward strand.
ATGACTTGATCAGATAGGTAATTGGTACATCAATAAGAGACAAAACTTTTAAAAATTTTAATAATCTTAATGGAAAGTAAATCTATAAGAAATCCAGATTGATTAAGAAATTCTCATTAACATTCTAAAAATGTATATATAAAAAATATAATAAGTGATAAAAATAAGTGTGATTAATACATTGGTTAAAGATAATTTTTATTATTTTAAATTTCTTCCTGAACTTTCTAATTAATTTTAAATACTGGTAAAACATAAATAAGTAAAAAAGATGTTACTTAAAACTTCTCTTGATTACACACCTTAAGCAAAAAATATTACATATTTATCTGCAAATTTTATACCTAAAATTAACAAAGTGTCTGAATTTTTAACTACTATATTTATACTCAATTGCACAAATCATTAGAAAATTACCTTTAAAAAAATGAAAAACTTACAGTGTTGTTTATTTAAATACATTGCACACATAAAAAAACCGATTCCTAATATTTGCATACAATTTTCCATTTTGGTAAAATTCTAACTAAAATTAATTAACATTCCACTGTTTGTGAACCAATAAGGTGCAATTTTCTACATAGAAATATTCCTACCTGTTATACAAATTTCAGTTGCACTCCTCCGAAAACAAATTCAGTTATTTACAATGAACAAAATCGCAAATAAACACATAAAAGTTAACCCCCCCCAAAAAAAAAACTCATTTGGTAATCAAATTATAAAAGATAGCCATTTCCTGTGTATTTTTCTTTCTGCTAGACTCATGCAAAAACAAATTTTCCAATAATAAAAGCTCATTGTTTTCTTTTTCATTTTTATTACATGGCAAATGTGCATTTTAGACTCTTTTCCAAAAGCACAATCTTCAATTATTTATAAATAAAACTGATGCTTCTGTATAAAATACCTACAGTTATATTTTGGTAAAATTCATATAAATATATCACACATAAAATTCTCACTTACAATTAAATATAACATTTCTATTTCTAATCAGATAGGTTTTCATAAACAACCATTCCTGACTAGTAAACATATAAGTTAGTATTTTTTTAACTTACTAGTAGTTCCCTGGATTGCATAATGAAGCCTTTGATCTCCTGAAACCTGCAAAATAAATTATTTAATTAACGAAAAATTTCTGCAACATATTGAAGGACATCGCTCAAACAGATTTTTTTAACAATTAGTTTTGTTTCCATGTAAACAATTAAAGTTAAAAATTTGCTGTAAATGTCCTTAACAAACTAGTGGTTAAATTATTCTTACATACAGAATAGTAAAAAAGGGTTTTGAACGAACTTTTTGAAAAAATTATGGAATTCTGTTTTGTAACATACTCCCCATACCATTGTATTATAATTGTTTTGATTTTTAACATGAGACACACAGCCATTTGTTTCGCACACATATTTGCAAATTTTTATGCAATATTTAACTTTTTGTTTTGAAGTAGTAGTTTTGAAGTTTAAAAAAAATCTATGCTTTTGCAATCTACGTTTATTCCTGTCCCCATTTCTTGTTTCATATTTTAGCAAAAAAATATATACTGCATAAAAATGATTTATTTTTACTTAAAATTCATTAAAATGTCTGTTACAAATATAATATTAGTGTGGCCAAAACTGGTGCAAATTGGGTTAATTTATTTAAAAATTCATAACTCTAAATCTAAAATATTCTTCAGAAAAATTTTATAACTAGCAGAAAGCCAATAGAATTTGCTAAAGAATAGTATAAGTATGATTTAATATGCTTTAAACAGACATCCACTGAGAAACTTCCATTTCAAATTTTCTCTTAAGGTGGCCAAAGCTGGAACATCCATCCTATATCATAGGACCTCTGTAAACCTTAGACAAAAGCAAAGGCATAGCAATTAAACCATGAAGTATGATCTCAATTAGTAATCTTCCAAATGTAATTAAAAATAACTTATATAAAAGCTACAGTAAGATTCTTTAGTTAGTAACCAAGCAATGGCATGTAAAATTTTAAACTAAAGCAACAGTTAACTCTTTATGAATGAGAGAAATAAAAATATTCATAAAACATTGTGTATAATTTTTTAGTATAAGTTGCAAAGCATTTTCAGCTATATTAAATAGATGGATTTTCCCAAACATACTTTTTAATTAGTTCACACAGACACAGTTATATTTCTATGAAAAAACCATGATATTTAGTAAAGAAGTTATGTATTATGTAACTTTCTAAAGCAAATTCATTACTATTCTACAATGAAAAAAAATCAATTTTATTTATTCAGTCTTACCATCTACTTCAGAGAATCTATCTGCCACAACTTTTTGGCATTTCAGAAGAGGATATCCAGGTATTTTACAAATGTCGGTGTCGATGATTAAAAGGCACAATCTAAAATCAAAAATTTAAAAAAATCAAATTTCTTAAAAGATAAAAAGATATTTACCCTACAGCACCGAGTTCAGCATGTAGAGTACATTCATATAGGGAAGTATGAAGATGCGAGAGAAATGGAAAAAGCTAATTGTACCCAAAATATACTGCTCCAACCCCATATTCTAATAGTGGAAAAATTAAACTAAAAACACTCATCCCAATGCACAATTAATAATAATAAAACTAGTTTTATGCTTATAAATGACTTGATCAGTTAGGTAACTGGTACATTAATAGGAGACAAAACTTTTTAAAACATAGAATTTTGATATCAATGGAAAGTAAATCTACATAGATATAATATTAATTATATTATATGTATTATATATAATTTAGATAACTAAACTGTCATTAGAATAGTCTGACAAACACAAGCATTTTGTGGACAAGCAAATTAATTTCTGCAATTTTTGCTCCCAAATAAAATAAACACATAAATAAAAAATATATTTATGGAAACTGTAGACACTTTATAATTATTAAACAATGTACAAAATATTAAAATAATGAAGAATTAATAAACACTATACATTTCATTTCACTATCAGTTTATTTTTAATTGGGGGGGGACACAAGTTTTTACTTTAAAATTCTTTTATCTATTACTGCTACAATTAACTTAAACATTAAAACATGCATTCACTGCTGAAACCAAATTTACATACACCTTAAATTAAAAATAAGTGTGATTAATATGATAGTGGATGAAATTAAATTTCATCACATTAAATTTCTTCCTGAACTTTCTAATGGATAATCTTTAATGATATATAATTTTCTAAAATTAAAGTGTCATTAAATAATGTATTCAGGATGAAGATATCCTCTAAATTATTTTTAATGTCTCAAGAATTTTCAAATTTGCATTCAAGTAGGAACATATATCAGGGATATGTTCAGAATGGAATTAGATTATTTAACGAAGTTTTTGCAGAATGTGCATAAATATAATATCAGTCATATAAAAAATATCTGGACAGATTCCCGACTATGAAATTAAAGAGCAATTTTAGAATTTGAAAATGTAACTCACCATACTGTGAATCTGTTGTTGTTGTTTCTTATTCCACTTGTTCAAGTCCTCAGCTAGACCAAGTTCAAAAGTTCGCTCGCCGACAGAAAATCACGAACCAGGGCAGTAATCCCCTGATCTCCCTGATTAATGTAAATAACAAATATTAATATTGTTTAATACCAATTCTATTCTCCCACTAATAATATGAAGGAGGCCGGCTAAAATAAAAAAAAAAATGTCTGCCAATTATCGGCCCACAGATAAGGAAACGCGCCAAGTCGTCACGTGATGATTATTAACCAATGATTTTTCGGATACCCCTAGCGTCGAAAATTGAAATTAAAAACCACTCCTCAGAAGAACGGAATAATCAAACGATTTTCGTATCCGTTACCAGTTTCTTAGGGAGTAAGCAGTCGAAACTGGTTTTTGACTATAACAGTGTTTTAAGGAGCGTTTTTCTGTACTAAAAGATCGGAAAGGCGAATTTTTACATTCGCTCCCTTTTGGAGTCCAGAAATCGCTCAATTGAATTTAGCGTGTAGTGTATATTTTTAAAATAAAAATTTACTAAAATGGTAAAAAATCAGAAAAAGTTGTCCACTTCACGAACCACTTTCAAGACTGACTCCAAACTTGCGTGAGTATTAATGGAGGCCGAGATACTTCTTCTAAAACGACATGTAGTGCCCGCCGACCAGTGGTATGTGGAATATAAGTCTTGTGTAAACTTGCCCCTGTACCAAACTTGGCCCGGTCTCCCCTACATTGCAAAGAAGAAAAATTAATTAAATAACTAAGATTAAATAACTAACAAGGTAACGATGGAAATGTGAGAAAATTACTTTCTATTATTGTAATTTGATACAAAATCAAAATATATCCAGTTGTAGACAAAAAAATATTATTCGTTTTTATTTTAAACCGTGTTTTTAATGTGGTCCATACTACCCGACATATTTAAATTTTTGTAAATTATCGACTTAAAAATTAGTCGTCAGATGTAATTTACATAGCTTAGATAAATTTTTTTAATATAATCAACATGAAGAAAAGTCTTCAAAGTAAGGTTTTGAACATTTATAGCTTATTCCAACTAAAATTATAAATTTTATATAAAATTTTATATAAATTACCGTTAAGGGGCTCATACTACCCGCTATTCCCCTATACATAGCAAAATTCCTTCCGATGAAGGGTGTTTTTTCTATTTTGTTTTATTTTAGTTTTTATTTTATTTCAGAGTTCCTCTCCCCAACGCAAAGCACCAAAATAAGATCCTAAGAAGTATCAGAATGGTCGGTTTTGCCAGTTTTTTTTCTTTTATTTTTCTTCTTTTTAATAGATCTGGATTTTCTACCCTCTGAATAAGACTCCAGAGCAAGAAATGATCTGCCTTTTCCTTGTTTCTGAAACTGAGCGATATAATTTTCTCACCCTCTCATAACGGTTTGGTTTCTGAAAGCAAAATGGGAACATCTTATTGGTTTCTTCTTAACTGATTTCATTAGACCCTTGTTATGACGAGCACAAACACATCGTAAGTTTATTCACTAGATATACACAAGGATAGATAGAGCCATTATAAGCTAATCTATAGCGACTCTAAAGAGAGAGGGGGAAAAACGCTTCATTTCGCAGTGACAAGTAGCAGAGCCTCGTTTTTTTAATATAATTTATTTATTTATTTTCTGAAATTAAGAACTTTGAAATTCAATGAAAGTTATCTAAAGTCAGTGAGTAATTCGAGCATTCTGTTCCTGCTCTAGAGAGGTAAACTATCGTAAGTCGAATTTTGGTGTTTCTTTCATATTTGTGTTATTCCGAAAGCATCTTCGTAGTAGCTGACGGTAGAAGAGAACAAAAGATAACCGTCCTAAAAAATAAAGTGCGCATTGCAATACATTACCCACAAGAACTTCTCTTGTCTCTCCTTTAAAATGTTAAAATTGTTACTTGAGATAATTTACCTCTGACGCACAGATATGGTCCAATACATTCTAAGAAGCGTCAAGATAGCACGCTCGTTCTAAGCTCGATTGAATTGATTAGGATAATCTTGTTGTGCTTCTTAAAAGAGATATCCGGATATCTAACAATATGATACACAGTCTTCGTTCAATAATGTTTTTTCAATGCAATTCAACCTTTCTATTTATTGTAGCAGTAAGAAATCCAACTGAAATCAGTTATGTAATACTTGCCATGAAGAATCAAGATAGCAAAGTTGCTCTAAGCCAGTGGTGCGCAAATTATTTTCATTTCAGATCCCCTCACTTAGTGTAAAATTTTGTCGCGACCCCAGACCACATGAGTACATTTTTTGCAGAAAAGCATTATATTTTTTGTCAAATAAATTTCTTTGAATTTAGCGACCCAAAAATTTTTTTCTCGCTGCCCACGGTTTGCATACCACTTCTCTAAGCCCAATTGGATTGGTTAGGTCTGTCTTGTTTGGCTATACGAAAATCTAGCAATAAGACATAATTTTTGAGCAATAATTTTTTTTAAAAACTACTTGCATTGTTCATTGATATGAAACATACAGTGATCTGAGAAACATTTGTTCTATAGTTTTCATTTAAGTTTTGGATATGCGGAAAGATCTATAAAAGATCTCCGAGGAGATAATTCTAAATGACTGAGAAAATTCAGAATTCCTTAATAAAATAAATTGTAGATGTTAATGTGCAATTAACTTGTATGAAAATAGTTACACGTGTTTAAAATTAAATTTTGCTGTCACATATGTTTTGAAAAATTCATTACTCGCTATATATTTACATTTTATTCACTCTATAAAATTACAAGTTTTCGATATGAGTAAAATTCTTATGATGTTAAGCCACTCATTTGTAAATAAAATTATAGCACAAATATCTTTATTTATCAATATAAGTCTTCTTCTTCCCTTTACCTATGTCTCTTTGTGACTCTAAAATTATAGTATTGCATTAGAGTAGACCCGAATTATAGTATTGCATTAGAGTAGACCCGAATTATAGTATTGCATTGGGCAAACCAGAATACACGACACGTCTCAATTACTTAAAAGAATTTCGCTATTCAGTTATTACACATTGATTTAAATGAATGATATAATGTATTACTATTATAGCATTGCATATAAATAGCAATTTACATTGTATTGTCACTTACAACAGTTTAAATAAATGACTTTCAATTCAATAAGTTCATTTCATCCCATGTGAGTCCTGACAGTTTAGGTTTAAGATCTATTCCTCACCTTGCAGGAGGAAAAATATCATCACAGAACATCCTAAGATAAAATTTAGTTAGATGTGCTGTTACATTCATTACACGATATCACGTGAATTGACTCTATTCTAGATATCCTAACTAGAGGGAGAGAGAAGTAATCTGGCTCGCCTACTGATACGAAAAGGGACTGTCAAAACAATTTCTGGTTGTTGGAAAGCAAAGCGAGCAAGGACCAGAGCATCATTAGTTATAATATTGACTATATTAGTTAACTATACAGATAATGTTAGTTAACCATATACAGTGGAATCTCCCTATAACGAAATCGCTTGGTTCCAGTTGAAAAATTCGCTATAGAGAAAATTTCGTTATACGGAGATTAGAGATTTTTGCAGTTATTTAAGTAAATGTAACAAACCTTTTAGTATGTGCGATAAGTTCAAAAAATATTTAATTATGACTTTCAATTAAAAATGAAATAATATTTATTATAAATTTGTTAAAATTATACTAATTTTTATTGTATAAATAAAATGCTCAAAAGTGAAGACAATTCACCAGTTTAGAGAATAATATGTACTAGTACGGATAAACACAAAATGCGTATTGTCACATCCATTTGCTGTTTCCACCCCCACTCCACCCCGATTCTTGGAATCTTGATCCGTAGAAATGTTGCTCCCTCTGTAGAAACCCAGGTCCCCACAACTGCATTACCCTTCACATAGCATTCTATTGTTATGTGTTATCGCTGGAATGAACAATGCGAGTGGTTGCACATGTGAGCGATTTGTTTGCACAAAAATTAGCAACTTTCTTCAAAAATGACAAAAATCGAAAAGATAAAGGTCTGAAAAAATTCGTTATGGGGAGACAACCACTTCGTTATATGGAGAATATTTTGAATGTTATTTAACATTCCGATTAAAAATTTCGTTATAGGGAAAAATTCGCTGTAGGGAGACTCTACTGTAAGTATCATAAACTGCCTATGATTTGCAAATTCAAACACTAAATATATTTTAATTATTTTTATCAGTTAAAAGAATTTCACAAATTTATGCAGAAATATTGCTAATGAAAGTCTTTCCGTGTGTGATTTCACTAACATTTTTTTACATTTCAGAGAAGGGAAGTTTTAGTATGAAACGCCAATATAATTCAGTATTTTAAAAAGCAAATCCTATTTGTTTTAAACTGATCCTCAATGCTAAATAAAAAGATATAACCCTATACTGCGCAGTTATACGTATTTGCATCAGTATCATTTTTCAATTAATTTAAAATAATTTAAAAACTGATAAATAAAATTATTTAATCTTTGACTTAAAGGTTAAAAGCGACTTAAACCAAAATTAGTAAAGAAGTTTAAATTAAGCAATTGATATTCTCAATTAATAAAGTTTAATTAAAAATGAAAGTTTAAAATAAAATTACTGACTATCTTCCTGCTTTCCTCACATTCGTTTATACACATTTAAAAAAAATTTCCTGAAATATTAAATAGTATAATGCAGGTTTAATAAAATATTATCTGGAATCTTCCAGAAATACACACATAAAACTTACCACTGTAATAAAAAATGACTGTAAAAGCACTAAAGATGGAATGGAAGCGTCAACATTATAAATCCTTTGAGACGGGTTTTTTTTTCCAGTACGGGCTGAGGCTAATATATTTCGTTATAATAGTTTCAGTTTTTTAAAAAAAAAATATTTAATTTATATTGCTCTCTACAATGAAACCTGTGCATAATGATACTGTTTATAACAATAAGCTTACCTATAACGATATTTTCTTTGGTGACGGTGGAATTCCTATTTACTCAATGCATTTTGCATCTGACTACAACGATAATCACTTTTTAGATGCGGCTGTCCAAAACGATAATCTCATCTCTCTAGAAAGCTTGTACAGTACAATCTCGATTTTTTTATATATTTTTTACTTCGGAGATGACACACCATGATCCAGAATGTGAGATAACATGAGAATTTGAGGGAGAGAGCTAGAAACCGCAGCCTGTTGTAGCAGGCGGGGTGGATAGCGATTAGAATGTGCACAGATGCTTGTTGTCTATCTGTCCTGGTGGACACTAAGATATTCCTTCGCAGTTAACACTTCGGACTGACCACTCGTTCTTTCCAGTTCGTTTTTGAAGTGTTAAAGCTTTAAACATACGTTGGCGCGGCGTGAAACATTCGCTTTATTATAAAATAAAATTATGCTGACATCTACCTTTTATGGATACTTTTAATGCGATTAAAAATTGTAACTAAAATTTTTATTTTCAAGTTATTAAAAAAATTTAAATAATTTAAAGTTTATAAAATACAATTTTATATCTTTTATTTACCATCTTGCTGATATAAAATGCAATTTTATATCAGCAAGATGGTAAATAAAAAATATTCAGCAAGTCAGCAAGTATTTGTAAGAGGATTATAAAGCAATAAAATTAAGAGCAATAAAATTAGTTAATATAATAGTATATGCACGCGTACACAAACATTGGATGCTCAAATGCTAAAACTGTCTACAATGATAATCTGTCCATATATATATATAATGTTTTAAATAATTCTCTAAAATAATTTATTAGTTTAAATGTATTATGTAAATTATTAATCCAGTTTTAGTTTTCTAAAATTTAGATTTTTTAATTAATATAATGAACATTAACTTATATTTGGAGGGTTAATCTAGGTATCAGAAAGTTTTTGAAAATTTAACTAATTTCCTATTAAAGGTTGAAACTGCGTGGCAGTTGTTTTGTGGTTGGAATGTTGTTGATTTTTGAATACAGGTAAAATGGCTAGTTTTATACAATGATAATTCCTTGTTAAAAATTATTGATAATTTTTTTAATGCTGAATTCATTATTTTAAGTGCAATATCTGATGGGTGCAATATATTTTATATTTATTTTGGATACATGCTAGATATTTTTATCTTACAGTGATGCAATAACTTAGGGTAAAGTAACCTACTTTCTTTCTTTTTCTTATCTAGGGTTAATTACCCTTTCTGTTTTTTTCAACAATTAGTAACATGGATGGTTTGCACAACAAAATCGATTCAACATGGTAAAAGCTCGTCCAAAGCCGAGTTACCACTTTAATTGTTGAAAATTCCATTTCTTGGAATGCCTTCTTCAATAGTATTTATGTAATAGTGTTCATAAGATATGTTCAAATTTTCCAGATTTTCTTTTGGCATATACTTAGAATTTTTAATTATTAGTTTAAAATTAGATTTAGTTTAGTTAAAAATTGAAATATTTTTGCAAGGGGTTATTCATATGTTTTTTTAATTTCCTTTGAATGTTATGTTATGGCATTTTTACATTGGTTATTATTATATATATATATATGTAATAAACTCACTAATTTTACTTTAAATTTTAATATTATATTTTAAAATCTTAGTACAATACTAAAGTGTTCTAAAATCACTTTTCTTAAACTCCAGTTTTGTTTTATTTCCCGCGCTGGAGGTATATTAAATCACGCATTTTGGCATATTTATTATTAAAAGAATACTTTAATCGCTTCCATGAGCCCACAGAAACTCCTTGTTGGCGCCAGACTTTTCCGTAAAACACCTGAATATAGCTAATATTCCCTTCACTTTGGTCACGCGTCTATGTGTTAATCCTCTATCTGGGAGAAAGCAGAGATTTTTCGCTATTTTTGACTTGAACCTTTCATACGAGATGTATGTATATTCCGCCGCTCTCCCATATATTGATAATAAATGAAAAATAGTTATTTATTCGGCCTGTTCATTACTTAACGACTACACCAACAAAATATTATTGCATGCATATATATATATATATATATATAGACATCTTAATAGATAAGAAAGAAAATTGTTCAGTCAAGGGGTTAATATATTTTGTATTTTTTGGGTTTCTCTCGAAAACTTTAATTTATAACTCCGACCGCTAGTCGGTGGTACTGTATTTGTTTACTTTCTTTTTACTATTTTATATCTTTTTCTACAACTCGTCTTGATGG
>BGPR01000071.1:1226159-1254663 GCA_013235015.1 Araneus ventricosus
ATGGATGTATCTTGTTTCAGAAAGAACTTAGAGCCAAAATGAAATAAATAAATCTGTAACAAAGGAAATAAGGCAGTAGACGTTTTCGTAAAATTGTGGAACAACGTGAACACCGATGCAGCCCTCAAACAGAGATTGGTCAGAGTAAATATAACTATAGGATAGAATGCAAAAGTCTTGTTCAAGACCATTTTGGATTTGTAATCACTTCTATTGCAACCCAACTAACTTAACTGCTTATTTAATTCATTTCGAAGGAAGACTTTTTTTAAAATTTCTGTAGAAAATATAAAGAAAATGTTCTGCTTTAAAAAAAATGTGTAACAGAAAACCCTTAAACATTATATTCAAAAATGTAAGTAGATGACGAAAGATATTAGATGTAACTGTTCCTTAATAAACGATGATTGAAAATTGACTGATTTTGTTTAACTTGTATTTTGCTTTCAAATAGTCTCCAAATAGTTCCAAATGCCAATCGATACTTTTCTTTCAAGTGATGCTATTGAAAAATACTATTCAACTGATACCAGATCGGCTAGATACGGATTAACTGCTTCCTCCTCACTGTCTGTAAACTGTGTTTAGATTCGAAGAGGAAATGTTCTACACTTTCACATGTTCATATTCACAATAAACATTTCTTCTTAAACCGCACCTAATCTAAGAAGTAAACTACTCTTCTTCCATACCACTTGTACAGAAATTTTCTTTTAAAAAGTAGAATATTGTTTAAGTAAATCATGTCAAGTTATCTTTAATTCCACAAATCAAGCAATAAATAAATAATTGAACTTGCAATTTTACTTTTATTATAAAAAGAAAAAGTTACTAGTTAATCATGGTATCTTATCAACAATTAAAGAAAATGAATTAGAAATAAGTTGAACTTTTTTCAAAGCAAATGTACCCTATTGTTTCTACTGTCAAGTCCAGGTTACAGGAAAAGCAGATATTATATGAACAAAGAATACGAATATTAATATACAGGGTGTCCAAGAATTATTGAACATAACAATGCTTGAACAAAAATAACTAGGAGAAAGCAGTTGTCCCGGATGTTTCGTATTACATAATCGGCTCCTAAAATTTTCCTTCTCACAACATTATTTATCTCCCAAAATCGATAAGTGATGGAGCTAGGTGTGGTCTGATGTCATTGTATCAGAAAATTAATCGATTCTAAAAAATTCAATCGTGCCATTCGAACTCCAGAATTTGGTCCCTTGGATATTTTCATGTGAGATCATTCAAGATTGTATGTTTCAGATGCCTTACGTACGCTAATATGTGGAACTGAAGCACCGTATCAAAGCTGCTATTCATTCGATAGCTCCTCGATGTTCTTACAAACACAGGCGTGAATCTCGAGTATTGTATAGCAACGGATTCGGAAATCCGCGCTTTTGAGCATGCGCTAGGCTGAGTTATTTTCATCAAAATAGGGGAAAGTGAATGAATGGAAGGGAGATGTTTACGATTTTACTGAGCGTGATCTAACAAAAAAAACCCGGAAATGCGCTATCGTTGTTTTATATTATGGTGTTCGTCTTTTTGCCTCAGTCAGTTGCATTTTCAAGAACCATAACATAAGTTTTATTCTTTACTAGCTGTTACTCTGCGACTTGTGCGCGAAGAATTTGAAATCTGCTACATTTTTTTTAAATTCACGAATGTAAATTTGCGTATATATATAGAAAGGGGAAATCAAAAGTTCTGAGGTTGATAATACATAATTGACGACTAATTTAATTCCTCTGTTACTGTAAATTACGTCATTGTACTCAATGGTATCATCTGGATCTTTTGAATATATCATCCAATTCCATGCTATATGCTCACTGGCTTTCTACCTTAAAAGCATCAAAGCAAAATAGCTACGCGCCTATTCATAAAACTGATATACTAGTCAGGACGACTCCTGTGTTTGTTTTTGGATGACATACTTCGGTACCTTCGATTTAAAATGCAAATCTATTTGAGCAACTGTATCAACGCTCAATTAGTTCTTTCTTATAAACAAACGTTGAATTCAGTTCTTTCTTTATCCTTTCATTTTAAATCGTTAGAAACAGCCTTAAAGACAAAATTCGGAAAGGAACTATTGTAAATAAAGCTAAATTTACAAATAACCAAAAAATCTTGGATGTCGATGAAAAGAGATAAAGAATACCTTGCAACCCATCCACTCAATAGGCCTTATAAGCAAACATTGAACGATATTTTCATATTTAGTTATACTTAACTCATAGTTTTTAAATTTCAATCTAAAACTACTTGGACTAACACATATCTACCATTAGATTTCGTCCCGGCGTTATTTTTCGCTTATTCCAGAGATTATTTCTTTCTCAGCAAGATCACGTGATGCATGACTTTAAAAATAAGTTACCACATGCTTGCTCTTTTCGAAGGATCACGTGACATTTCATTTTGTTTACGCATTCCATGATCACGTGACAGTTGATTGAAAAATAAAGTAATAATCTTCATCGCAAATCGCTTGTTAATTATTTAATTATTATCTGTAATCAAATAATGAATTTAATAGATGTCACCTACCCAATGTCTCGTTCCTGGGTTCCAAGCTACAACTCTGCCAATTTTCATCCAAATCGGTTTGGTAAGCCGTGAATGCGAACAAAGACAGAACGCCGCCCCATGTCCCGTGCCTGATACCATTACAGTACCGTACGGAAGTAAAAACAGATAGACACACTGCATTTATTATAATATGGATATTTATAAAAATAAGCACTAGAAATAAAGGTGAATTATCAAAGTCTAACTCTGCCCAGCTAAATTCAGCTATAAATCTTCGTTATTTCAAAATCGTCTGCACATTTAAAAATTTTGGAACTTTTAAAATTAATATCAATCGAAGAAAATGTCGAAAAATAAAATTGGTATCATTGAAAAGGTAAAATTTGAACTTTAATGGTATAAAAAAATATTTTTTGTCGAACAGTTTGTCTCATTACGGCGGAAAGGTTTCGGTTAATTTCTAATTAACTGACTCGTTTAATTAACTTTTGGACTTAGAAAGTTCATAAGTGTCTCCCCTTTGTCTTAAATGATAGTGTACATACTTGTTGAAAACCGTCCATTGGTTTAGGGAGGAGATGTGAACATATCCACATACATACCCACATACATATCCACATACCCACAGATCTTTTATTTATATTAAGATTATGCAACATTAACCTATTACATACATACGCTTTAGAAAAAATCGATATTTCTTTTTATCTAATTCTTGTTCGTTCCACAATAACACACAAAAAAAACTTTTAACATTGCCAATGAGGGTCAGTTGTAGGGCCAAGTTGATGACCTCTACATCTCGCCTGGCACTTTTTTAATGCTCTTCTTCTGAAAGAATAGAGTATATGAATTTTTTAGGGTTATTTTAATAATTTTCTGAGTTCACATTACATTACACCACTGCTATCCTCGTGTTTAGAACCATTGGTCTTAGTTTTAAGAGTGAACATCTAATATCTGTTCCATCACATGTTGCAAGGTGCGACACCAGAAATATGTTTAATAGCTTACCTATAAAAGAGATACGATTCAGAAAGATACACAGAAGGTGGGAGAACGTTTAAAGCAGCAAAGACAAGAGGATAGGGATAAAAGAGTTGAACTATAAAGACACTGAAGTTTGATTCTTTAAAAATCAAAACTTTGACACCATGGCGTCATTTCAAACTTCCAAAGAAATAGAATAGTGCCTGCGTGTTATAAGATCATGTTGGACCTTCCATCAGAAGAATTATTGAAGTATTGCAATGATAAGCATGGTAACCCGAGGGTTCTCTAGACTTGAAGAAAACTGGTGTCTAATTTGGTAAATGAAAATACTGGTTTTGAGTTATATATTAATTTTTTTATGAGCTCAAATCTCTACAATCAATAAAGGAGGTGTGTGTGTTCGTGTGTTAGCGCTCTTAGTGATAGATCGTTGGATTTAAAGCTACAAAAATTTAGCACGAACATTCTTTGATGGGAAGTGCACCCTTTCCTCAACCACCTTGTTTAGACTTATTCAAATGAATGATTTTTTCTCGTTCATCTTCGTATCCATCATCCCGAACATTAGGTGTTCTAATGTATTTCATTGTAAATTCAGCTGTAGAGTTATTCTCGAAAAATCGCTTATTTTTATTTTTTCAAATAGAATCTTCTTGCTAGAATTAGCTGAGAGACTGAAAAAGAAAGTAAATTTCAAATTAGCCTCTGGATAAACGGCAGTAAAATTTATTTTGACTTTGTCTCTTAAAGATCATAATTTATTATCCACAGAATTTCAACGTACGAACGCTACAAAAAGATGTGCAGTCCAAAAATATTAGATCATTTAAAGAAAAAGTTGTCAATTTTAAGCCTATTATTGATCCAACTTTTCACGGGAAATATCATCGATTTAAGCTGAAAACGATATGAAATATCAAATACACACCTTTTTTCTTCCATGATGGATTCAGAAAACATGTATCACATAAAATAAATCTCTTGAAATGAATTTCTTTAAAGAGAGCTCGCATAAAATCACTCCGAGAGAACTCGAGCAATCGTAACTCTTTCACTTGAAGACGCTAAGGGAAATGCCGAATTTGTGATCCGATCTCAGCATCTCTGTAATAAACATTTATCTGAATTATGATTAGTAGCGATTGTTGATGTTGATTTTGGGTTTTGCACAAAGCTAGTTGAGCAATCTGGACACTGTGTGGCGCCGGAAATTGGACCGGTGATCATATTCGATTCAA
The DNA here is from genome assembly GCA_013235015.1 of Araneus ventricosus. Classification (NCBI taxonomy): domain Eukaryota; kingdom Metazoa; phylum Arthropoda; class Arachnida; order Araneae; family Araneidae; genus Araneus; species Araneus ventricosus. Next base: position 1,230,935 of record BGPR01000071.1, read on the forward strand.
TTCAAATATTTGGGGAGTAAAATGGAAGAATTTGTTGTGTAAAGAGTAAATGAGGTATGAACTCATTTTAACACAAAGTACTGCTAGTTACAGAACAAGTGTTTAGATTTATTTTAGTGTTTACATTTAATTATTCAAACGAAAAGACAAAAAAGGTTTTAAATTAGTTGGAAAATATGTCATTATATTCCTAGATAGGAAATTTCTTTTGATTCTATATTTAACATTTAACATAAAATGATTTAGTATACTTTTATTACAATAGTTTAAAAATAAGTTATGAGAAATTTTTTCGTGTTGCCCAAAGATTGCCTAGATCGGTCCATGCAAACAATTGCATTGATATTGACCAGTTAAATCAGAATTCATTATCTTAACTGCATTTATCTGTCACATATCATCATAAATTGAAATTACAAAAAACCGCAAAGCAAGAAAACAATATAGGACACTCAAAGCCAATCATCTTGTGTCACAAAATGTATAAAAACTTAGGATACTTCACTGGAGGGAAAAAAAGGAGAAGAGAAGTGATAAGGCATATACAGTGCATCTCATATCTTAGGTTCATGAATCGTTTGTTGCTGTGTCTGAGAATCAAAATACGGTTTCAATTGAAAATAGTCTTAATCTGGCAACTAGTCGAACCCAGGGTTAATACGCAACTGAACGAAGTACCACCGATGGAGGAAGTGCGCTTGCGCGGTTCTAGAATATACATGCTTCGTTACTTTTAACAATACTGCTTATATGTAGATATTATAAACAGAATTTAATTTGAAACGTGTGATTTGTTTTGAAATGATTTACTCACAAACGCATCTTTTTTCAATAAATGTTTAAGCAGTGAATTTAAAATCAACCCTTATAATCTGAACTAGAATGTCGCACACTCAATCAACACATGAAAAACAACACTCATATATTTTATTTACTTTATTTTATTTCAAAACACTTTCACATAACTTTTATAAAAAAAAATTAAATTTCTATAATTGAAGGTTAAAGAAGTCTTTATTTATCAGTCTGTCTGTTGCAGAAACGATGTGTAAATTTATCATAAATACATCACTGAAAGCAATAAAATACCTTTCTAAATATTAAAACTTCTTAAGTAGGCATATAAATTTCAAGTGAAACCTTAAGTCTGAGATTAACTGAGTAATAAAATAGTAAAAACTGTAAATAAAAATTACCTTTTTTTCGACAAAAAGAAGTAATAAGCTCATTAATTAAGCCATAAATAAGACAGAGAACGACTCAGTCTGCCGGAGATGCTGAAGCTTAAAAATGTCTGCATTATTATTTTTTAATAACGACTTTAAAAAAAATTCATGAAAAGCTTTTTTACAAGCAATCATTAGTGTAAATTTAAAGCCGTTAAATATAAATTTTCGTTTAATTTCGTTAAGTACCTTTTGTCGATAGCTGGAAAATGTGAGATTTCAAATTAAATACAACATTTGATTCGCAAAGCAAAAATTCACTCTCAAATGATAAGAATTTAAAAGATAAAAAGGACAGAGAGAATTTTTTCATTTCAGTAAAAAATGATAAGAAAAAAAAAACTGTATAAAAAAAAAGTTCGGGAAAAAAAGACAAAAAAAGCAAGACTTACAGTGTCTGTCGAACAGATAATTACGTTATCTCCCAACGTTCAAACAAGAGATCACTATAAGCAAATCAAACGGTGCCTCCAATTTAAGTATTATGTATCACACTACCGCTCTATCGAGCCGAGACAAAGAAAAAGTCTTTAAATATATATCCTCACAATAACTCTTATCGTATCACCTTATCAGAAAAACGCCTCTCAAACTCCTCATTTCCACCCTATTTAAAAAAATTAAAATACTTGAGGCGGCTTGGAGCGCTGCAAAAAATTACCACACTTAAGCTTTGATGGTCTGGAACGCTCTCTTCTTCTTTGTATTTTTTACCCTCCCCAAGTCGTTAAAGAAAACTGCGCTGGAACAATAAGTGAAAAAATGAATGCAGAGATCCATTAAATTAAGGTTTATTGTTTTTTATCATCTTCAATGGTCAAAGAAGGGCCATAAATTTTTATTTGCCGTCAGTGGGCGTTGTCGTCTTTTGTTAGCCGGAGCAGCGCCCTCCCCATCAAGGAGTTATAGTCTCCTAATGAAAACGCACGATACCAGGCAGTTAACAAGATTAAAAACTTCGCCACTACCGCGATCGGTTCTTCATGTATTTTTTTCTTCTTTTTTAATCTGCCGCCGTGGGTAGTGGGAATAAAAAAAATAACCATACATGGATGTATTAAGAACTGATTAGGGAGCTTAAAGGAAAACTGTAATAACACTCATAAAAAGAGCTATTAGTGTCACACTCTTAAAAAGATATTCGCATAAAAAATAGATTCGTGTGGGGAGGAATCTGTGTGCTGCTGAGTGTGGGTGAAATGCATTGCGCTAATCGAGGTGTTGTTATTATAAGTGATGTAATTATGTAAGAAGTGGTTTAAGTCAGGCTTCTGTTTGCATGCGTAATTAAGTTGGAAACTGGATTATTGTTGGAATACTGAACTGTAGCCATTGGTAAACAAAAGGGAAGATAACTTTTTTCAAAATATGTAAATCAATATGTATTTTATTTCATATTTAAATGTGTTTAAATATTTAATATTTAAATGTCTTAAGGGTACTAAAAGATATAATTTGGGGAGAGAGATTAATCGTTGATCGTTCCAGGGCTAATATCCATCTAGAAATTATTTAATGATGGTACAAATTGACGATAACTAAAGTTTCTTCATTAGTTTGATCAAGTGATGATTAGTTATCAAGTGATGATCACTTAATTAGTTATTAGTTTTTTTTCCAACTTGCACTTTCATTTAGTTCAAGTATTTTTTCTTTAGACTTCCTAATGAGAAATTGCACTATGTTGAAAGAAGAATAATTGGTTTGTATCCTTAAATATTTTAAAGATTTTTAAATCATTATATTAACTTAAAATGATTTTTAATGAGCAGAAAGAAAATATTTAAGACTTTATTTTGAATTTAGAAATGTAACCAATAACTTAAAAATGCATCATTAATGTCGATGCAGGAAAAAAGAAAAAGTTTTCTCACAATATTTTAAATGTACAGCTGAAAAAATTTGCTATTCATCAGATTAACGACTGAACATACAAAAACTAATTGTAAAATTAAACCTTTGTCTGATCATTATAAGCCTTAATTTACGGTACTTCTTTATAACACAAAATTCTAAACGCGAGTTCGTTTCATCCAAGATTAAATTGGTTTAAATTTGCGTTTCATGTAAAGAGTAATGAAAGATCCCTACATATTTACGCAAAATATTCATACACAACATTTTTATTGAATTTAAATCCAAGTTCCATGCAAAATTTACAACGTATTTCCCTAATATTATATGCACGAAATCCTTTCGCAGTCATGGCAGAAGACACTCAAAGAGGACGATTCATTTTTAAGATTCACTGCAATCTAAATCAACAACCTCAGCGTCTTCAGCCAGCATCCAGAAGAATCACATCACTTTACCACTCAAGAGCCACCAACAAGATGTAATATCTAACTGCCGGGAAGAAAGAAAGCAAGAAAAAAACCCTGCAACCCCTGGGTGGGGGAAGTAGTTGCGCACTGCTAATAAGAAAGGTTGAAGGGGCAGACATTATACAAGAAACAAGACGGGGGTGGTGGGAGGCGCACAGCATCAGCTAAAAGAGCAGAGCAGCAAAAGTCCTAAACGAGCAATATCCATTAAGTCTTGGAGAACTTCGTTCTCTTGACCGGGATCCCTCGTAGGAGGCCGAGTAATGGATGTTGATGACTGTAAATCAGATTAGGAGCCTTTTTGGATTCTACATCATCGTTCAATTACCGGAGTCCGGGAGAAGAGTCCCGGATAGTCCAGGGACCCCCCTCCCAAACCAAATTAAGACCAACAGCTCTTCGGCTCCAAAACGATTTGCCATCAAATATTCAGGCGTGAATTAATGTGCGGTGCGCGTTTCATTGGATGGGAGGCCTGGAGGATGGGGATTCGACTTCATTTAATTATCCGGCTGGATGCCTGAAAGGAAGCAACGGTTGTGATGGAACGTCGATAAGAGAGAGCGCTCTCTCTTCTTCCAGCCATCCCTGGGGGAGATACTAAGTAGATGCAGTTTTATTAAAGGATGTGGAACCTTCTCTTCTCTCTCTCTTGCCTCAAGACGAGACTTTCCTTGAGGAGGTTTTAGTCCGTTAAACAAGTCACAAAGAGCAAAGGGAAGAGCCTTGCTTTGTTAGTGGAAAGAAAGCATTGTCAGCTTACTGGTAAAGTGTGTTAAAAGTATAACAGTGCAGAAGAGTCTCCCTCGTTAATATAGAGGTGTTATTTGAAGCGAATTCAGCTAAATAAAGTTTACATAGATACAAGATCAATCTCATTTTGAATTATTTTATTAGTGATATGTTACCAACACAAATACTCCTCTTCGACTTACGACCTATGCGACCATCTGTACTCCAACCACAAAAAAAAAAATTCAAAATAAAGAGTACTTTCAGGTTGTATTTTTGTTCACAGTACGTACATATTATTCATTCTTCACATTTTGTACAATAATTATATATAGATAGATTGAAATTTTGAGTTTGATGTGAAATCTTTATAGCCCGTTTGAGTGAAAATAGTGTTGGAAAATGTAAACCCGATTAACCACGTGTGAGTCGGAACGAAACTTGGTTCTAAATCGAGGAGACCCTGTAATAGAATAACATTAAAAACTGATCAAATTTTCTTTCCTTCGATTTTAATTTTTCCTTCACTTATCATTTTTTGTTTGTCAATTAAATCGAAAAGAGCAAAGGATAAAGCTTTTCGTGCTTGAAAGGAAATATGTTTATTAACATAGCGCCACCATTCGAATAGAATTCATGTGGATAAAGTTTAATTTCGACACAAGATCACATTCAATGTGAATTATTTTGTTAGTTTTATGTTATCGACACAAGTACTAGAATCAGTCGATACTTGTGCATTATTAGGAAAAATATAGATTTAAGCTTGACTAGAACTTTTTTCCTCAAGTTTGATTTCTCAAGGTATATATTTTATTAATAGTCAATCAAACAAGTCACAAATAGCAAAAGATATACCTTTTTCTTATTTGACAAGAACAAAATCAATATTTGAGATGAGATTTGAAAAGCGAGTTCTCGAGCAGAAAATGTTATTTTTTTCTGATATTGCTACATGGCTGATTACATTTCATTTCTTAAAGATAGTTTAGTGAATCAAGCAAGACTCGATGAGCTAAAATCTAATAATAATTTATTTAATTTAATTTAAAAAATTGTAAATAATTTACTTAAGATATAAAAACTTCAATGGATTTGTTAGAAGTGCAGCTGTAAATGCTTTTGCATTTAAAAATTGTATTAAGTATGAGTAAGTTTTGTTTTTGGGAACTTTTTTAATTAAGTCTGCTTCAACTAATGGAAAGATTCTTATATTAAATTATCTTCTCACGATTATTTAAAACAATTTAGTTTAAAATTTTTAAACTAACCTAAATAAAAATTAAAATATTTTAAAGCAAAAGCAATTCCGATTTATCTGAAACTGAAAAGGGCAGAAAAGGCAAAATCAAAAACGATTTTGCTAAATTATCTTAAAAGAACTCATATTTTTTTCGTAAATTTGGCTTTCAAAACGTTTTTGTAAATTTTTCAATGCTATCATTTTTATGCATATAAAAATCGTTAAGCTTTCTGCTTTTTTAAAAAACTTTACCTTGAGAAGATTAAAAGCATAGTAAGAGGAAATAAACTTCGGTTTCTAAACAGAAAAAGATTTTTTTAAAAGACTGACTGCTTAAAATATTCTTAAAATGTATACTATATTGTAGTGTTATTTATGTTATGAACGAAACAGCCAAAGGAAAGTTTTTCATATAGAGTGGAATACTTTATACAGGGTGCGCACTTAAATAAGGGCCACCCACCCACTTAACTTCAGAACGACGGCAGCTATAGACATGAAAGAGCTATAGTAAAACGTCTATGCGCTGTGCGATGAGACTACTTACAATGCCACCTGTTGAAAAACTCTGGAGTTAGCGTTCCTATCTCGCAAACGGTATAAAATAGGGGGAAATGTAAGTTATAAAGTTGTAAAGCATTACCGATTTAATGAGAAAGATAACTTGAGCATATTAATACTAAGAACAGAACGCTTAAAATATAGATTTGATTTTTCGCGTTTTCCGAAATTGTGACGTCACAAGATGGGTTAAAAAGAGAAAAAACAATTAGTTATCAAAAGATGCAGTGATTTTCGGTTTCTAAAGTGTTCTCCGTCATCTACAATACAAATAGGAGGCCTTGTTTGAATTTCACTTTGCACACGTTTTAGCTTATAGTTGGTGTGCTAGAACAAACAACAGTAATACGTCAAAGCAAGTCAGTTGATGGAAAGGTCGCATGCACCTCTGTTTGAGTTATTCCCACAGGAAAAATACATAATGGAATAATTTTTTTGTCCAAAAAATATTTTTTCTTCTTTTGTCCATGTCTTATGGTCAGTATTTCGGAAAATGAGAACAAACAAATATGTATTTTAAGCATTCCGTTCTTCGTATTAATGTGCATGCATACGGTGTCTTTTTGTACTAAATCGATAACGTTTTATAACTTTGTAATTGACATCCCCCCTTATTTTGTACAGTTTTCAAGATAGGAACGCTAACTCCGGATTTTACCACCAGTCTATACGTTTAGACTGCCACGTTTTACTATGCCTAGACACTACTTTCATGACTATAGCTGCCGTCGTTTTAAAGTTAAGAGGGGGGCCCTTATTTAAGTGGGCACCCTGTATATCTTTGAAATTTGCATCACAAATAGCGTCTTACTACTTTTGTAAGTTCATAGAGAAATCACCATTGTTTGAAGTTTTCAGCAATTAAAATGTAAAATAATGCTGAATACTCATAGCTGCTTGAATAAATGTACAGTTCACAACCTATTCAGTCTATAAATATAGCTAATAATTGTTACTTTTGGTAGAAATACTGGTAAACAACAATTATAATTTCCGCTACTTTAAGAAGTTTGCCATTCTTGCCAAATGCCAAACTGATTAATAAACTGTTCAACATTAGTTGTCCTTAATCTGCAATTTCGCAATAATAAAACAATAATAAAAATACCCCAAAGTTTTTCTTTTACTCTTTCGTGATTGTATACAAATAACTGCAAATAATTCTCAAAAAATTTTCTGTGTATTTCATTTTTGATAAATGCTAAATAAAATTTAGTTTAGAAATTTTTAAAAAAATTCAAAAAGGTGATTTTAAAGGTAGAAATAGAAACAAATAATAATTTAAATGTTCACAAATTTTAGAAAGCCTGCCATACTTGTCAAATGTCTTACTGAGCAAGAAACTATCCAAGATTTATTGTCTTTATTCTGAAGTTACAATATTCTATGGACTCTATTTAGTCATTAAATAAATAATTTAAATGTTTGTGGTGAATTTGAATTGATGCATTTGAATTTTGGCAAACGATCGATAGTGCTGAAACGAAAGTCATGTGTCTAATGTATGAACAACTTCGGTCATATATTTTGATAATTTAGCGCTGTTGGAGCAAAGCGATCTTTTAATTAATTTGCTTTCCCTAATAAAATGATCTTTCCCATTTTAGGTATATCAATAGGTAACAACATCAAGAGCAGTCAAGTGCCTGAATCGTTGAAAATTAACCTTATCTTTCTCAGTGAAGATTTTAATCATGTTTTTAATAAATTAGGTTTTCTATAAAACATATTTTATAATAAAAGAAAATCATAGCTAAGTTTTTCATCTTTAAAAGGTTGAAATTTTTACATTCAGCCCTTTTTCACAGCCAGCTAAAATCACAGAAATCTACTAAGATTATAAAATAAACTGTGTTAATTAAAAAGAAACCTCTGAAGCTTTTAACTAATGGCTTTTCTCAAAAGAATATATTTCTTAATTCATTTTACAAAAACTCTTACATAATTTATCTCACGCAGAAAGATTTCAAAACCCTCCTGTATAATAAAATGGCCCATCATTGAAGTTTAAATAAAAGCTAAAAATAACACAAAGAACACCATTCATTTTCTTCATATCTCACTTTTTCCCCAAGATTTTATTTACAAAATCATAAACAAATTCCGAAGCATATTTCCTTCAAAATGTAAGCATATTTCATAATAAAAATCTCCGAAAGAATCTTCGTTTTTAAAATGTCTTAGAACTTGGAAAAAAGAGAGGGAGAAAAGAAAAGAAAGGCACCTTCAGGCAAAACCGTCATGAACTGAAAATGGTTACTTTCAAACTTCAATTGAGATAGATGCGGCGTTTTTGAGAGACGTAAAAAATAGCGGATGGTATATTTTTACCACAATAAATATATATATGTTTCCATCTCACAAAAGTTATTCTCTGCACACGATAAAATATAAGACAACATTCCACCAACTGTTCGTGTATTTCTTATCTCGGAGTAGGGAAGTAGGAAAAACACAAATTCTTCGTGACTTAACAGGCGTTCCGCCATGTCAAAGATTAAGTACCCTACAAAACGGGAAGGTAAGCTGTTTTTCGTCCATTTTATTAAACTAAATGGTTTCTGCAGACCTGAAAAACTGCACGTTTTATAGAGCGGGAAACTGGACCATTACCGAACGCTATTTTATATGTATCCGAGTTTGAACGTGTTGTTCTTCGCTCTATGGAGCTCCTTTTTACTTCGATTGGAGGTCATTTTTCTCTTCTCTATATCTTTCATTTAAGATATTTTTCGAGTGGCTATCTTTTAAACTTCGGACTCTGGTTCCTTTCTGCGCAAATAAATCCATCCATTTTTTAAAAAATATTTTTTTACTTTTTTATATATTTTTTTCATCCAACTATCTTGTCTTCGTGTTCTAGAAATAGCAATTCGAGTCTTAAAAGAAGATTAAAATCATTATAAAATTAAAGACAACTTTTGGGCTTAGCTTAGTGTAGATATATTAACGTCCCATTTTTGGAGGAACGCAAGGTTATTTTGGGACAGACCTCGTGATTTGGACTTGTGGTTAGATGACGAGGACATCTGTTATGTCAGCTCCTCTTCAAGCTTCCATGCCACACCAGCGGGAGGATTTTTGATCTTCGACGCCAGCTTATGCATGTGCAAGGTAAGCTATGTGGTTTGATGGAATCAGGATTCAAACCTCGAACCATCCTGTGTCAAGAAGAGATTTCATCACAAAGGTACACGACTTTTGAAGAAATTTAAGAGATATATCAACTGAAGAGAAGGAGACATCATATAAAATCTTATAAATCAGTGGAGCAGTCATGGGGAGGAGAGGGGTAGGTGAGAGCAGAATATATGGCCCAGTGCCTGGATGAATACCAGTCTATGAGGATACCTAGAAGACAAAACAGTAGAGTAATTATTTCACTTCATAACGTTAAAAATGACGGGGAAAGTTCGGAAAGATATTTTACCCCAGGCATCATTTACTCTTATTGCACCACCATCAGATGAAAATATAGAAGTTGCTGAATGCGTCTTGCGAAGGTTTTGAGTTTGATATTTGGATTTGTTTTAATCCAAAAATATTGTTCGTCTCGACGGGCTCAGATCCAAAATATTTTCAACATTTTTAAACTATCTATTTTATAAAAGGTGTGGTCAAAAATCACAGGTAATTCTATCTAATCCTCATTTATTCAATAAACTTTTTTTAAAAATACAGTTTTTTGCAACACTTAATACAGTATAAATTCATTTTGCATAATTTTTGTTTTAACAAAATTGTTCTATTCAAATTTTCAGTCCTGCCCAAGTTCAAAGAAAATTTTTCAAATTTACCTTTCTGGCTCAACGTAAAAAAAAGTGGCAATATGGTCAAGCCCCACTCGATTTGTGGATAGACCAAAAAAGTTCCTTCAAGGTTTTTATTGGATTAGTTGGAAAGAAGTTTTAGCATCTTATCACAACAAATTAGACCCAGAAAATTTCTCCAAGAATATTACGAAATTTCAGATTTTTTGAATATTTTGTCCTTTAGGTTTGGATTCAAGCGAGTTATAACTAGATGTTTCTGTCACGTGTTTTATAAAATTCCGTTGAAAGGTCATGAAAAATAAACAAGATCTTGAACGTAGGAATCCGAAGATCAGTAAGAACTTCACTGCAGTTTGCCGTCTTCTAAAGCTACAAGTAGGGGAAAGTGGGGTAAAACCGTGTACCTATGGTTCGAAGGCCTGTTAAGCTAAACTATTCGACAGAGAGCTTGTCAAATTTTACTAAAATATTCATTATTTATCGGAATACAATATATCTTTCAGGAAAAGTCATAGTTTTTTTTACTAATGATTTTTTTTATAGAAAAAGTCAAACCACACTGTTTTACTCCACTATTGGGGTAAAACCGGGTACACATGTTAACTCTATCCCAAATTAGAGAAAACTAGATTTTCAGTGTAAAAGTAGCATAAACTTTTATTTTATGTGACAATATAAGAATAAAGCAATTTTTTAAAATTTAACTCACTAACACGCGCAAGGGGGGTGTCCGACACCCCACGCCAAATAAAATGTGAAAAATACCCACTTCCCTTTATTTCAAATGAGTCAAATCCATGATGTCTGCCTTTAAAGTCACCTTCTGTGTTGCAAAAAAAAATCCTTTATTTTTTGTATCGAAATTGAGCTTATGGGGGGTTGAACCCCCCCCCCCCCCCGGAACGCATCCTCGTGTTAGGTTTATATGCTCAATTGAGTGATCATATTAGGGACAGGAAAATAATTTTTTATCGCTATTTAAGTTTTATTGAGGAAATATGTGGATTCGAGAATATTCTATATTTTTAAAATGGAGATTTTTGCGAATACAAGACTTTGAAACTGGATAAGAGTGTAAGTAAAAATCTCAAGAGATTGATCCAAAACTTTTATAATTCTGTACGTAATGTAACTGTATTCAGCTGGTACGTGTCTTATCCACTTTCACAAAAACTATTGGAGGAAAAGCTTAAAATTGTAGAAACTATTCTGAAAAATAAAAGCGTATTACGCCCTAAATTTATTGGATCTAAACGTAAAGACCAGCGTAATTCTTATTTGGATTACTAAAAATATGGTTTCCTCTGTACCTAAGAAAATTTGAAGCAGTATTTTTCTACCCAAATTGTATAACGATTTTAATAATGATGATTCTTTATTATAAAAAATGTTGAAAACGTGTGTGTAAGAAACATACTTTTCTTATGCGTTCGCAATGTGTTGAATAATATAATGAATTATTTGCTAAATTTTTCGTCTAAAAATTTGTTCTTGTATAAAGCGAACTGTTTGTACGAATCATTTGGAGAAGATGTAGCATAAAAATGATGCTAGTTTTGCTTAAATAGCGAAATAACGAATTGGGATATCGCACACCTCTTTGCGTTTCTTCATGTTACTCTTCGTAGCGCGCGTACTCTTGGGTCAACAATAGTTATATTAGTTGACAATTTAAGAAAAAAATATAATTTTTAAAAAATTTGACAATAATTACAATAGTTGACAATTTAAGAATAAAGACAGCATTTTTAAAGATTTATCAATAGTTACAATAGTTTACAATTAAGACAATCAATTTAAAAATATTTGCAAAATTCGTATCTAAATTAGTGATAAAAGCTGTAAGAATGAAAGAGGGAACCTTGTAATGTCACTTGCACATTTAAACACTGCTGGTTTGTAAATTACAATAGAACCGATAAGCGACAAAATGAAATGTAAGAATCTAACGAATGTTATACAAAACAAGAAATTTGGAAAACGTAATAGACCTACTGAGTTCTCCTACTATTTTCATGATCCAAATACAAAAGCATAAGAAAAGTAATCCAATCCAAAAGCAAAAGAAGAAAAATGTATTCTACGTAATTCCTTCTTCTTTAAAATCCAAGCTAACTAAGAGACGAACTAAGTCGAAATGGCAATGCTTTAAATGAAACCAAGCGATTGCAAAGACTTTGAACAAAAGATTTTTAATTTTACATGCATTTTAAGTTTTATATGAGAAAAAATGAAAAAAAAAAATCGTTTATTTGCAAGGAAGGAAATAATGAATAAATAAATTTCAGTCCTTTTTAAAATTTTGACTTAAAGAATTCTTTGTATTATTGGAAATTATCACAAAAAAAAAGAAAATATTGGAAATCGGAATAAAATGGAAATGCTTTGCATCAGATCATTTGACTCAAAGGTCAAATAGGAATGGCCCTCACAAACTATAAACTATATTATACCAAAATTATTTCATGCTTATTTTTCAGATTAATTCATGATCAAAGATCATGGAGGTCAAGACATGAAGGATTACTTCGATGACAAAGCCAATATATACACACACGCATGAACAACAAAAAAGATAATAAAGGACATAGAGAGAAGAAAGATGTTTTAAGGCTGAAATTATAGGTATACATCTTTTTGGCGAAAGATTTTCATTGTCTTCAAAGTAAAGTTTTCTGTCTTCGAATGACACTTTAATATTTGTTACAAAAAGGAATCTTTTGTAGTGTATTTAATATCGAGAAAATATTTTGGTCTGACAGTACAGATATCAGTTTTTTTATTTGAAATAAATTCAATGTTAAAAGTCACTCTTAAGGATAATCAGAGGATAATATTGAAAACTTTCTTCTTTCAAAGAAATATTTCAGATAGACTCTCTATCTAGTCCTTTAATTTTAGAACATTAGTGAAAATTTTAAGAACACTTTCTAAGCAAACAGGAATACTCAAGGGGGACAAAACTCAAGGCGGAAATTAAGATTCATACAGACAAACAGAGAAACTAAACATGCAGAAAAAAAACTGAAATGAAGCCCCTCTTCTCTGATAATAGATTCAGCTAATCTACAAGGGTGGAGTTCTTTGGCTTGACTAAATTTAAAAAAAAAATGAAAATATTTTTTTTCCTCCTTCTTTTCTTCTTTTTTAAGCAAGACAGATTTTTTTTCTATGCTATTTTTTATCTGCCCCTCCCCTGTCACTGAAAATAAGAAGCAAAGAACATTTAAATGAAAAAAAAGAAACCCAGAAGCACAGAAAAAAAAGGACGAAAAAAAAAGCCTTACTGTAAACCACGAACAGCAACTCTTTTATCCGACGTGACAGCCCCACCGCTACGTTCATAACACGCAGCCCTGCGATCGTAGAAACGGGGGTCGGCAGACGAACTCTTTCACTCTAAAAGCGAAAAAATCATTCGAATCAGTATCGACAAAGCGATACCGGTAAAACGATGGAAGAAAATTGCCCTTATCAATCGCACCAATCACTCCACTACCCACCCCTCGTATTAACCCACCGGAACAACTCCTCCCCTCCCCGCCGGGGCGCTTACAAAGCTAACGATATGTAGCGAAAAGCGTGCCCAACTCCTGATGTACACTCTCCAGATGGTGCAGCCCCTGCATCCATCTTGATCAATGTCAGGGCGAGTGGGCCACTCGCGCCCTGTGATCAGCCACCGATGGCCCATTAATGGGTCAGGCGAGTCGGTTATTGGAACTATCAATTTCTCATAGGGCGGAAAGGACGGGTGACGCGTGGCCGCACGTCCACCGGCCATGTGGACAGAGTGGGAGTGAATTAGTAATGGCCGATAGCAAGGACTCTTGATGGCACCATTGGGTGCAACAGTTGCAGTTGGTCAGTCGGCGTGGTTGTGGCCCATCTCTCAATTGGGCTCTACCATGGACATGTTTGGTGGACTCGCAGTTATTGTTGCGACACGTGATGGTGGAGGACTCTTGAAGCGCAGGAGGGGTTTGTGTATTAGATGAGTGAGAAAAAATTGGATGACAGTTACAAGTTAATCAGTGCGGTTGTGTTGGGATTTTTTTGTTCACATCATTGCAAATAATCATATCTGTAAATATGATGGACATATTTGCAGGTTACTTTAGAAAACGAGTTGTATGAATTCTGTATAAAATGTATGAAGAAAAAAAGTGGGAAAGCACAGTTGGAAACAAAATTATGCCTGAAAATGAATTGAAAAATATATAAGTTTTCCTTCTTCTTGACTAACGCTTGGAAGTTATACATTTTCAAAATACATTACTGTAGACCGTTGAAAAATTGGACAGTTTCAATGAGAAGTCATTGTTATTTTAGTTTTTTTAGTCTTTATATTTATTTTATTTATTTTTAACATCATGAAATAAACTAATAGAACATATGAAATAATAAAAATAATATCAAAAAGTGTAAGTGCTTTTTATCGACAGAGTCTTGACCTTGAAATATAATCCTAAGCATTTTTTTATTCCTAAGATAATAAATTATTTTTAAAATTTAATTTAACATTTTCTTACAAAACAATAATGATTTCACTATTAAAATTTCAGGGGAAAAAACAGAATCGGATTTAGTATCTTCAAAGACTTGAATATCTTTTACGTAAATAGTTGTGTTTGAATAAAATAATCACGTATGAAGACTTTATACTACTACAATAATTTGGTGAAAACCAAAATGGAAATGAAAAATATTGGGAAATTCTTTAATATCGAATAAACCAAAGATATGAAGCTCTATTATAATAATAAAATTCAGCAGTTTGTTATTGAAATTTCTGGGCAATTAATTTAGACTAATTTTTTGCACTGAAACTTTTATAAAATAGGCTAAGTGATCTTTTTTATTTGCGAATACTATTTATTACTTTAACCCTAATAAGTAGTTAAGTGGCTTCATAAAGTCTAGGCGAAAGTTATCATATGTTAAGAGAAAATAAAAACTTTAGAAAATAAAACTAAAAGTGAAATTTTGCTATGAGATTTTCACTCCTGAAGCAAAGAATAGCTAACGGTAAAGAGCCTAATAACGAACTTCTGAAAAGCAGTCTTTTAAGTCGCTATATTTTATTCCTCCTCGGAGTAAAATTGTCCAAAAGTGATAGGCACGGGTTTTTGAAGGAACTATAGTATTCTCTGCATCATGGAAGGCTTCCATAAAATAGGTTTCGATTTCTTTCCTTCAATTAAAAGAAGAAGTACAAATACTGACTTCCATTATCGTGAAGTGTCAGAAATTCTTTTCAAGTTAGTACACAGCATGAAAATTACTCTTTCACGCATTTTCATATTTCTACCGTTTTCTTCTTATAGGCAAGCAAAAGAGAATTCCTTCAGTTTAAATTTTTGATTGATTTAAGAGAAGTTAAATATTTTCTGATAAACATTCCAATCAGTGAGTGATCTGGTTAAAACGATAATGGAAGTCAGTATTTGTACTTCTTTTAATTGAAGGAAAGAAATCGAAACCTATTTTATGGAAGCCTTCGATGATGTAGGGAATACTATAGTTGCTTCAAAAACCCGTGCCTATCACTTTTGGACAATTTTACTCCCAGGTGGAATAAAATATAGCGACTTAAAAGACTGCTTTTCAGAAGTTCTTTATTAGGCTCTTTACCGTTAGCTATTCTTTTCTAATGTTGATGTTCGTTTATTTTTTGAATATTACGATTTCTTTAATTATAAACTTTAATAACGTTTCTATATATTGATTAATGAAAGAAATCATCTCTTCCATCTCTCTTCTCACTCCTATTTTGGTGAAATCAAAGTAAACTGAGCTTATACAAAAGCGAGGAGGGTTTTCTTATCTGAAAGCAGAGAGTGTGAAGATCTTGTACAGTAGCCCATTATAGAAACTGGTGATGATGCGAATCATCCATGGTCTAGCCAAGTCCCTTGTCAAAGACTCAAGAAAAATGGAAACTATTGCATCTTCTTTTGTTCAAAACGTCTTTGAAACACTTAGGTGACATCTGACGTCGAATTCTGACTTAGTTCCAATATGCAGAATTCGGTTGTCTTCCTGGAGGACTTTGGAAGGAAATGTCATTCGGGAAAAAACCTCCAGCTATCAGCACCATCGCAGCCAGCATTTCGTTGCTAAGGCGTAAATGGGTCCAACAATTTTACAGCAATGCTGGTTGAGAGCATACTCGGAGTATAAAACCTTTTTAGGATTTTTCCTGCGATTCGTGCTTCTCAGCCTTGTGCCTTAACCCACTAGGTCGCTGGTTAGTAAACTGGATAAGCAGCGTTATCGCCGCTCAGACTGTTTTTATACTTATAGCTGAATGGATTAAAAGCCTATAAGGTTGTGAGCTAGTCCAGAATTTAAAAAAAAATGCGAAGAAAGGAAATATTCTGTCATCAAAACAATCAAGCGAAAAAATTAAAGACAGCAAAATTGCATAGAAAATTTCCAAAAGTATGAACGATATCAAATAAATTCCTGTAAATTTTTGCAAAACTGAAAAAAATCTATAAATTTCTGCAAAAGTGAAAGAACCACTGTCTGATTGAGATCAGTATTACAACATTTTGAGAAACTTAATTCAAAATGTTCTACATATAAAATAAAATCTACCCGTCGTTTACTTAGTCTAAGTTTAGTGACTGCTGCAAAAGTAAATGAAGCAAGTACCAGTTCGTGAAGATGAAAACGAACTGCTAGTTTTGTTGTGAGAAACTTTTAAAGAAACAATTGAATGAGCCAAACATAAATATGACATCATTTTGAAGAAATTTAATTCAGATTGGTCTATATATTAAAGAGCAGCTAAGTGACGCTTACTCAACTTAACTTTAGTGTCTACCGAAAAACTAACAGAAGCAAGTCGAGAAACAAACGAACTGTTAAGTTTTATTGTGGGAGACTTCGAACGAGCCAAATGAGTCAATCCTCCCACCCACGCTATCCTCTCTCCGTTCCAAGAGATCGCCGAAACGAATCCTTCTTTCGTTCTCTCCGCGAGTGCTGATGATTGCATGAAAATTTTATTAAATGCTGTCAGAGTTTTCCGCTGAGAAACGACGCTGGACCTCTTGAACTCGGGGATCATCTTAAGTAATGGGATTAATGAATGCTCTCCTAATCATCCACTGACATGGCCAACATCCTGCCCTTAACGACTTTGTGGACCCTGCCTTAAAACGGAAGCACTTGACTTTTAATTCCACATGACAGAGTGCTCATAGGAAAGCCATCTTTCATATTTAAAGAAAGCGCGGTGATGAATGTCATTGGGTGGACGGCCGACTCGCTGCCATTCATTCACACGGGACGGAGAATTAATAATTTGGGTGAATTCGCTTCACGTTCTGCGAAAGGGATTTTTAATTTTAATGAATTATTTGGTAAAATTCTGATTGCTATCAGGCTGTTGTCGCTTGTAATTGGGTGGGAAGTTTTACATTTTACCCGGGAGGAGGGAATAATGGTTAGTTTGAATTCTCAGTGTTTCTGAATATTTAAGATTAGCTGAAAAATGACGATAATAATAAATATATACATGTTTAAAACAGTTTTTTAAGTGTCTTTACTCACAGCCACTTTTCACGTAGAAAAACTTTCATGACCCATTTTCCGTCAGAAAGTTCTAGCGGGACCATAAAGTTAGAGAATCTATTTAAAAACCGAAATAATTCATAATAATAAAACAAAATTCAACTAAATCTAATTAAGTAAAATGTATTTGATTATTTTTAATAGTAAATACTAAAGAATTTGAAAAAAGACTCTGTGAGAATTTCCACGTCCAATATTTTCTACTCAATGGTTAAGAAACTTTGATTTAAAAGGATAATCATATGACTTCCCTACCTTTAGTGTTGCTCATCCAAATCTAACTTCATACGTTAATCAATTTTGGAAAAGAAGAATTGATTTTTTTTTTTGTACATTGGCTCCTTCAAAAACTTTGGGTTGAATACATGAGTCATAAATTTTATAACCCGAATTCCTGTAATTCGACTTGTAAGAGAATCTTTATTCTTCTTCATTTAATTCATTTTTAAGGAATCTTAATTTTACTAGGCTTATTAATTTTTAAATTTAGCATTGATATTTATTTAGCTAATTAGGCCCTGAGGACAACTTTAAAATAAAAATTTCGTTACTTTTTGTGGTAGAGGAAACTAGAAAGGCTTGACCCTACAAGATTTTCTCAAATTGTGAGACAGTTGGTAATTTGTGAGCGCCATCCCTATTTCACCTTTGATCATAAGGTGTATTGGAAGGGATTTACATTTCTATCTGAAAAGCCGTTGTTATGTAGTGTAAGTGAATATGTTCTGGGCGCCCCGAAGTAAATTTTTCATTCCTCTGTACATTGGAACTTTACTCTTGAAGGTATGATAAATTAAAACATGTCTAAGCTTTTAGAAAACTTACAGCTGTAATTTGATGTACGAGTTATGCAGTGCATTAATTCTAAGTGGTATAATATTTAGATTATATAGAAAAAGTCTAGTTACGGAAACTTGACTGCACCTTAAGAACGTCACAAAACAACAGCGATATTGGCACCCTTTGTTATTTACTTCAGGAGATCATCTCCAGCTTACCAGAGGAAAAGATAATAATTGGCGCTGATCTCAATGGACATAATACCCTCTGGGGTTATAGATCAAATGACAATCGAGGCAAAGACATCTTGGACTTTATCCTGGCTAATAACTTAAACATCATCAATAAACCAGATGCTCTACCAACCTTCCAGAGAAATAACAGTGTTGGCTGGCCAGACCTAACCTTATGCTCCCAATCACTTATAGATTCTTCCGTTAATTGGGAGGTCCTAGAAGAAATCTCACTAAGCGACCACAGATATATAGAAACAACAATTGCATCAACAGTAGCTAATCAATTTTACAAAAGATACAAGACACGGCATGGGAATCACCTTAGATTTCTCAATATCCTTGGCAAAGAAATTTATTATCTAGAAAGAAAAATAAAAGCAGCCAGAAATTCAGGAGAACTTAATAAAGCCACAATAGAACTGTTATTTACTGCAGCTTCGATGTTCATAGCCGAGTGAAGTGCAGTTTTTTTGGTTAGTATCAACTTTCTGGTAAAGTGGAGTTTATAGCCAGTATGCAACCCACACAATCAAGCTAGATGGCAGCCCTAACAATCCTTCGCCTTCATTATTGGCAGAAATGTTAGTGTTTTTGTTAACTCGGTTTTATGTGAGAATAATTATTTGAAGAAAAATAGCTAATTATTTAAAGAATAAAATTTCTTTTTACTGTGATAATTTCAAATAATAAACAGTTATTTCAGTAAGAATTTTACAAAGAATTGAAATTTATTTGTTCCATTTTTTCCTGGGTTGCAAAAAATGATTGATGTTTATTAATTTATTTTTAATAAAAATCTTTTGTACAAACTTTTTGTCATCGTTTCGGTTTAACGTTTCGCTATTTCGGTTGAAGTCGTCTCTTTGTTAGGTTAGAATTTCCCTCATCTCTTAGAATATTTTTTTTTATTTTGCTTCTGTTTTAATCAAAATATTAGGAGAATCGAGTAAATCTATTAAGTTTTTCCAATTTCTTCTTTTATAAATCATTTTTAGTTTCTTTCTCTTTATTTTGTTGCTATTTTGTTCTATTGTAATATTCTAAAACCACCGACAATTCTTCAATGTTCTAGCTATGTTACTAGATTTCTTGATCCATATTATAATTTTCATTATTAAATTAATTCACTGTCATTTTAATTGTTTACTTAGTTTTGCATAGCATCAAGCATTTTATTAATAATAAATGTGTTTTATGTTGACATATATTTAAAGTTTAAAAATAGATTAATTAATATTTGTTGATAATTAAAAAGCTTTGAATTCAGTAATTTTATCTTAATATCAAATTTCCGCATTTATAAGTAATATCAAAAGAATCTATATATTCTTTGCATGTATGCTTTTGCATCGCTGCTCCTATGGTTAAGTATTCCTACCGTTAGGAATATTTGACCGTAGGTGATTTCACGAAATATATTTATTTTCTGATTAAAATCATTTCAATTAACATGGTGAAATTTTTTTAAATGCTATTTAGTGTCCCCCCACGGATGATGTCAGGACTAAGGAGGTTAGAGTTAAGTTATTTTTCTGCATATTGGGAATCTTTAAACTGCGCTATGTCCGCTAAATGCATAAATCGAAAGCATACGCTTTAAAATCAAACGTTGGCTTTAAAAAAAAACGCGTTTATATTTACCATACTAATTGCCCATTGAATGTTTAGAATTTGAAAAATTGTATTTTACTCTGATATTCAGGACACATCTTTAGATCATTTCTCACTTCGTTCACTTTGACCCCCTTCATGACAATTCAGAATTTAAAAAATTTTCGCCGTCAACTTTCATCTCTTTTTCTACCGATGTTACTTTATAACATCTTTCAACAATTTTATTATCTACCTTAGTAGGATGGTTAAATGGTGGCTTTTGCATTATAAACTCCAAACAAACCAAACAAAACTTGACATTAAAATTATAGAATATTTAACCCTTTTGTGGACAGGTAAATTTTTAGAGCACTCAGATGAGGTTGGTGCACTTCATGTGCCATCCTGTTTTTTCCAACTCTACGCTTATTTAATACAACTTTATTTTTTATAGTATAATAAGATTACAGGTTGAATGGATGGATTATACAAAGATTTGTGTTCGAGTTTGAGTCGCTGTATTCTTCGTGAACTGAATTGTCCTCCACGGCAGTCTCAGAATCAGTTTCTTGATCGCTATACTCAGTCACTTCTTCATCGACACATGCATCAGATTGGTATTTTCTTGCTTAATTCTTCCAAAACAGTCTTCAAACAGAATTTTGTTCTCTAAATCTTTGTATTTCCGTTCCTAATAGAGATTGAACGATAATTCTATTATTTTCGAGAATCTTAATTTTTTTGCCAAGGTAGCCAAACGGTCGCCAAGATGAGAGGATATTGCCTAGGCCTCACCCGGCATCCAATAAAACCTCTGTAAATGTCTCTTTCCAACCATAAGACTAATATTGCAGAGAAGTGACATTGCAGGTTCGTAACAATATTCTTATAGTTGAGACAAATCAACCAAAGTAAAATAAGAATATCAGGAAAGCTTTTAACTTCGCATTTAAATCCTGTAAATTCTTATTATAAATTTGCTGGATCATTTTATGAACATGTAAATTGTATTTTAATATTCTAATTTGAAAATTTCTCTGTTCTCATCGTCTCTTTTCAAGGGCTTTCTGGATGAGACCGTAAAATGTCTTATTTACCATTGTACGGGATTTATTTTATTTTATTTATATCCGACAATATGGTAGAGTCATCCAGAATCCGCATGTCTTTCCTCCTCAGCTGTATGTGAATTCATGTCTGAAAATATGGAATGCAATTTATCTCAGATGATACAAGTACCGATGATAACAATCACTGGATTAAGATATCACATTTTAAAGCCATACGAAGAAGGTCTAAGATATCAACTATTTTTTTCAAAACTTTTTTAATTTACTAATCAAATCAATCACATGTTTCAATTATAAAGGTATTTTGGCAATTGTGGTGGGATATATACAAAAAGTAAGAAAAGTCTATTCTTAGGTGATGGATTAGGATTAGTAGAGCATTTATGTTAAGAATATGTATATCATTTGGAAATAATAACGTGCGAAAAATTAAAAAAAGAACTGAAGAACTAAGGAAAAATAATGGCAGAAAATTTAAAAAGGTTTTAAGTCGATATAATTATTAACTCAAACGATATAAATGCAGGGTGTATTTTTCAAGATACGAAAAGTACTTAGAATTCTAAAACTGCAGGATACTAAAGGTATCTTATCCTATTTTATCAAATAATATTCATAGTTCTTTATTTAGATCATTTCTAAAAATTATTAAAATAATAATTTAACTATTCATACGCCTCACACAACACGAGGTACTTAAAACTTTGATTGATGAGCAATTCAATCCGATCAAGAAATGTATGAGTGACCCATTACTTGAGTGTGTTAAGGTACACCTTAAGCCCTACTAATATGCGTATGCTTTTATTCATGAACATCTCAACTTCTAATATTAAAATCTTCTATGTTTCTGAATGAACCAAGTTCGAACTTCAAAGTGATAATTTTTTGAGTTAGAAAACTGCGATTAACCCTCCGAGCGGTGCAAACGTCTTTTTCCGTTTTTCATGTTCAGTTCAAAAGCAGATAGCTCGTATTTTTATTTTCTTAAACAATCATAGCTAAAGTATTCTTAAGATTTCAGAGATATAATTAAATACAAAAAATATCGATTCATTTACTTTAAAAGATAAGCTTTCTAACCTGATAGCTAAAAGCTCAAAATAATTGGGCTCTCAGAGGGTTAATGTACGCATTAAACACTTAGAAAACAAAAACCATTTCAAAAACTGAAGTATTTTCATTTTCCTAAGTGTTTATTTGGTCTAAAACAATTATACATTCCCTAACCGGAACGTTTATTATAAAGAGTTAGCAAATAAAAACACTTGCATATTAATGATTTTTTGTCAGTTAAATGAGGATTTTCAAAAGTAGAAGGTCATGATCTATGATTTCATCTCCCAAAATGCTTTTGAAAAGAAAAGGAGATGAAATGCTGATTTAATATTTGACTATAATAATTAATGACCATTCTTTAAAAACTTTTCAAAAGAAAACTCAACTGTTATTCAAAGAATTTAGACGAATGAAGTTTTGTACAATATCTGAAGTAGTTTAAATAGATGATAAAAAAGAAAAGCAGTTCAAGTTGTTTAATTTCAATTTATCATTTTATTTATTTATAACTGTTATTAATTAATTTTAAGAAAAATTAGTATGCAGACAATAAGTTGTATGCAGACTTTTGTTTAAAAACTGAAATCTTTCCTTCTGAGACTTCAGTGCTTTCAGCAATAGAAGTCATATTTTGATTTAAAAGATGCAAGATAAAATTTTGTGTCTCATACATACATATTATAAGGTGTTAAAAATGTATGAATGTTTTCTTTTCTGTTACATATCCTTAAAATATATTCTAATTGTTTTTTAACTTTTAGCTATCAGGTTAGAAAACTTAGATGTTAAAGGAAATGAATCGATCTTTTTTAAATTTAATTATATCTTTGAACTCTTAAGAACACTTTATCCATGGTTGTTTAGTAAAATATACATATACATACGAGTTACCTGCTTTTGAACTGAACATGGAAAACGGAAAAAAACGTTTGCGCCGCTCGGAGGGTTAAGCATTTTCATCCATGAAGCCTTAAAGTCATTTTTCTCCTGTAAACATTTAGCTTAGTTTATATTCACATCCCAGGGAGAGAGGGGGCAGTCGCCTCTCCACTTTTTTCTGAAAAAATAAAATTTTTATTTCAGTTACTGCAAAATTAGCTGCCAGAAACTAGGAATTATGAAAAAAAAATAGTGTCCGGGTAAATTAGCTAATTTTATAACTAAATTTTTAAATTTTGTTGACTATCCTTTATACTCCGGGGTACTTTTAGGCGTCAATAAATTTTTTGTCCTCCTACTTTTGCCCCTCAATTCCGGCACTGCACATCCCATTTCGAAGTTACACGAGGAATGTTTTGTGACGGATTTTGCAACTTTGAATTGTAGTCAAAAAAGACGACATCCGAGTCAGAATCTACCTCTCCAAATTTTCGCTTCACCCCAGTGGGAGGAAGTTTGATCTCGGTATATTTAATCGGACAGCATATACGACTGACCGGATGTATTTTATAGTACCTCATATACGGAGGACCGAATGTACTTTATAGGACCGCATATATGGCTGACCGGATGTATTTTATAGTACCGCATATACGGAGGACCGAATGT